>OMOW01027396.1:0-10233 GCA_900312555.1 Lamprogrammus exutus | reverse complement strand
TCATAACGCAAGTTTAGACATTATGATGTTCCGGACCTTAGCTTGAGGAAATTATTTAGAAGTGGACCTCTTCCAATTCTAATTGAATACCCCTGCTATAGCCCGAGTGTCATGGTGAGGTTACTCAAGGGCGGTTTAATTGCGGGAGGATAACACTGAAGGCCTAGGTGTAATTTGGTGTGTTATTTAGACAAAGAGAACTAACTACTGCAAATTTAGGTTTTTAATAACACAATACTGTAGTTGTACAACTCTCACAATAAGCCATTCCAACATACAACTGAAAGGATGTAAGTAAAGCGAGTTCACAGAATATGATAGATAAATGTTAATACACATTATAAAGTTAAGGAAAATACCCCTGCATAATACCAGTTGTGCTCCAACGTGTTGCAGTCTTGCATAATTAGGACCAATTAAGCTCTAACAGGAAACTTTACAGAAGTTTCAGGCTTATAAATAACTTTAAAAAGTCTGTCAAGCACAAACACCTGAATGATAGTGAGAAACAACTTACAGCATATGCATATATGCACACATGAGAAAGAATACATTGCTCCACTGAATTGCAGTTTTGATAGATTGTGCTGTGTGTATGTGGTTAACTTTTACATTTATGTATTTAAATCTTCAGTTACAATCACACTGCGATGAGGCCGAGCTGGCAGCAAATAAAGTTGAAATAATAAGAAAAATCAAGAAAACTGTTTTTGAAATTTATATACTTGAACACCAGTTAAAAGTAAGTAAGCTGGTTAGTGTCTAAAAGTGGATGAACCTGCTTATTTGGTGATAAATTGTTATAATGAAAGCACAAAGAGACAACAGGCATGATCACTGTCTTTATGAGCAGAGACATGGCCAGTAGCAAATCCTGCCACTAGGGTCAATATACAAAATAGACTAGAGTAATACACAGAGCTCAACTCAATATATAACAACTCTATAACTTTCTCACAAGATGTTACAACAGCATAGCAACACAGGTTCACTCACTCTTATCTTTCAAGATCAGCAGCTGCATGGATCAAACTGTTCTTTATGGGAAGTGTCACATCTCGCTCATTTTGAGACTGCAACATAAAAGAGGAGACAGACATAAACTTTCAAGCAATAAGTCAAATGAAAGTTTATTGAGATTATTGATCACACAAAATAAGCAAATTGAGGTTTCAGTGAAAAATCAAACGTCAAGGGCCAAAAGGTAAATATAATTCTGGGCCTTAACTAATCGTGTGTGTGCAAAGAAAACGCAGCCCTTTTAAACCTCCTACCTCTGGGGTACCATCCACTGCCTCCACAGGCTGGCTGAGGTGCAAGGGAAATCACAGAGGAAAGTAGCAAGTTCCAAGAATCATATAGCAATTAACGCATTCTTTTAATGCATTTTGAGGAAAATACAAAAGCAGTCCAACAGTTCCTCCTCTAATGTCCTTGGAGATTAGCCATCTTTACCAGGCTAATCTCCCTTGGGCATAACACACACACAGCCAAGTTCTTCATCAGCAGGTGGAATCCCTAACTAGGAGGAGAGGTTAACAACACATCGCTCCACGCACGAATCCTCAGCATTCATGTTCCCTAAAATTCGGCTTCTTTGGCGTGACACACAGACAAGCGGAACTCGGGGGTGTTCAGCAAATCATTCATGGCAGTGACAGAGCGGTGAGTGGAGCATGTGAGCAATGAGAGGCAGGGAGTGGTCATGGGATCATAGGGGTGGGTTGTCCGAGCATGTTGCCAGGATCATCCTCATTTTCTGGAGGGGACTTTGCCTTCCTCTCATTCAGTTCCTGCGGGTTGGCATACTCATTCCTGTCCATGTTCTTTTCAAGCAGACTCCCTCCTCTGGGAGCCCCCTTTTCTGTCTTCTCTGCTACTAGAGCAAGGATGTCTGTCCAAGTATTGTCATTCTGGTTCAGGTCGTTGTTAGTCATCCTTCCTGCAGGAAGGGGTCAGTTCTGGTATGGCAATGTGATGTTGGTCTGGTTGAAGTTCATGGTGAACTGCCAGGTTCGATTGGGCTTTTCGACTGGCCATTTGGGAGAATTGGCAGTTGAGGTGCATTCTTGCATGACCCCCTATCCCTCTAAGTCCTTTACTATGGCCTGTACCTTCTCGACTGGCACTGGCTTGATATACTGCCCAGGGGAGGGGTCAGTTGGGATATGAACAGGACATATGGCTGCACGCCCACAATCGTTCTTGTGGATGGCCCACAAATCGGGATACTGGCATGTTTCCCCACAGTGGCCCACCAGTTGCGGTGCAATAGCTGTTGCCAGTGACAACCGAGCTGTTTTTCATTGCCTGTTCGTAGTTTCCCCCTATTCTTACCTCCCTCTCCCAAAATGAGCCATCGTTTCATGACATCCACTTCTGCTTCTATCTTCTCTTCTCATCTTCGGGAGGCTCTTGACCTCAGTCAAGATCTTGAGTTGGAGCAGTTGGTGGCCGAATGTCTGGGGGCTGTCTTGCCACAACCCAGACAGTTGGTGGACTGGCAGTTCTGCCGGAGTTGGCCCATTTGCCCACAGCCATAGCAGGTGGGGCCCTTGTTGTTGGGGGCCCGGGACCACATTGGCCCTCACCTCAACCACCTTTGCGGTGTTAACCGGAAGGGGTTTTGCCGCCTGGAACTGAATATCTGTCCAGATGAGGATTTTCTCAACGGTGTCCCCTACGGAGATCTGCATGTCCTTCCAGACAGCCCTGTGTACCTTGGTAAGGCCCTCTTTCAGGAGCCTCCATTTAAATGGATGGACTTCGGGCTAACCAAACATATATTTTATGAGGAGCTGGAGTATCTTGAATTTCTGGTGGCCATTTGGAGGAGAAATAGGGCGATGGCCTATGACGCTGCTTTTTGTAGATGGCTGTTAATACTCCCTTACCAGTCACTGGCCACCTTAGCACCACTTCCGACCACTATCCTAGCAACCTGTCAGCCAGCTTTCAGTCCAACAACTCCTGTTTCATCAGCTACACCTCCAGCCCTGTAGCTCTAGTCACTTCGACTCCGGTGCTTCAGTTCAAGCGCCAAAGTCATCAGTTCCAGCGCCCAATTTGCCAGTCGCCAGTTCCAACTGCAGCTCCCATGTCTCCAGTTTCCAACTGCAGCTTCCAAGTCTGCGGGTCCCGCTGCAGCATCTAAGTCGTCTGGTACAGCTCAAGCTGCAGCACCCAAGTCATCAGATTCAGCTCAACCTGCAGCACCCAAGTTGTCTGATTCAGCTTTAGCAGTAGCCCATTAGGTGCAGCTGCCAACCTCTGTTCCGGATCCGGCAGCTGCTGCGTCATCACAAGCCTCTGTCCTCTGTTCCTGTTCAGATCTAGCAGCTGCTGCCCCATTGCCAGCCTCAGTTCCTGTTCCACCTCCTGCAGCCAACAGCCTCAGTTCGTGCTCCGCCTCCTGTAGCCACTTCGTTGCCTGCCTCAGTTACTGTCCTGGATCCAGCAGCAGCTGCCTCATCGTCTTCCACTGTTTCTTTACTGGCTCCAAGCAGCAGCTGTCTCATCACCTGCCACCGTTCTTGTCCTGGAGCCAGCAGCAGTTGCCTTGCCATCAGCTTCTACAGTGGCCTCAGCAGTCCTGCAATCAGTTATCCAGGAGGACCATCTCCCAAAATTAGGTGCTACTGAGTGCAAGCTACCACCAAACACTACTAAGTTGAAGTCATCGGCTGGACCTATAGCAGCTCTGTCAACTGCAGGCTGTCCTGAAAACTTGTGCTTTTCTGAGCAGCCTGGTTTCTGGAGCTTGGGCCATCTGCCCAAGACACCTGTCCTGTCTGATTCTTAGAGTTCAGATCATCCATCTGAAATGTTGTTCCCGTCTGGTTCCTGAGTTTGGGCTATCCGCTCAATTCGCCTGACCTGCTTGGCCCTATGAGCCCAGGCCGTCCATCCGAGCTACCAGGACCTCTGAACCTATCCTTCAGCCACCATCAATCAGCAAACTATCAACAGATGTAACTTGTTGTGGTAAAGTAATGGTACACATTCACACACACCAATCACCAATCTGTTTGATATTTATTAGGACTATGGCATTTAATTGCCGGCCTTTGATTACTATTTTTGACAGCTAGTTCTCACATGGCAACAGAAGTTCCTGCCCAATTTCAGGGAAAAGACATACCTACTTCGCCTCCAATTAGTGCATCTAAAAATGGTGAGGTATATCAAATAACAAACACAAAACGTTTATTCGGCTTGACCCAGAAATTCTATATGTAAAGTTTTGGGAAAGTCTGTTTTGGGAAAGATTCAAATTGTAGAAAATGTAGTTTGGCACTAATGGGCATGGCCAAAATGAATGGACGCAGATAGACCCAAGGAATTTTGATTCTGTGACATATGGTTCAAAAATTATAATGTTATAAAAGTTAAATGTCAAAGTGTAGAGTCAGCAAATCAGTGTATTGGGATACAACTATTTAAAGGTTCTCAAAATGGATTGTGGGGATTTTGTACCATTAGAGTGTGGGAGGCTCATAGAGTGAGCATCTGGGAACTTTTTGCTACTTCTCACTCCTGGACTCCCATTATTGGACTTGTGCTTAGCATGGCAGCCACCAATTTGGCAGCCCCTGTGCTCTCGAATCTGCAAGTCAGCATATTGGGATACAGCTATCGTCATGTAAACACATGGTTCTTTTGACATATAGCTAGGAAGCTGCTACACTATCTACACAATCATCTACACTGCTAAAACAGCACCAGATACATTTACGTTTTTATATTCTATACATTTAATACATTAATACACACATATGTATGTTGTCAGCAGCCAATTTGAGTGATAAAATGTAGGAAAGGAAAGTAGCATCAGCCCCAAAACAGTACAATTCATAGTTAATAGTTGCATAGTTAACTAGAAATTTAAGTTTTGTGAGTTTATTGTGGTAGAATGTCTCTGTTGTTGTACTTCTACAAGTATACTTAAAACAAAGGCACAGGTACAGTTGGTATGCACCTAAAAAGTGGGTACCCCCCCCACACACGAACGCAACTCATACTGAAACCACACACACACACACACACGTCCATGGATAAACAACAGCTAAACCAATCATGTATTTATTTTACAGCCAGTAAACAATTCCAGCTATTGATATCTACCCACTAAACAAATCTTTCTCTCAGCTATCGATTGGTATTGTCTATTTTTCATGTTATGGGATTATGATGTTGTGTTGAAGTGATAACTTGGATCAAACATTCTACATGCAAATCTTGTGATAATTGAACTGTTTCATGGGAAATTCAAGATGTCAGAAAATCTGCTAGGTGCAAGTGTGCGTGGTCCACATGGATAGATGCAGCTAATCTCAATGAATACATAACAGGTTCTACAGTGTGAGATTCAGAAGTTATTGACCAAATGTTACTGTTCTTTGTATAGCGCCACCATCAGGTCAACTGATGTTTTTTTTTGGTATAAGACGTATGTGCAAATGTGCACACAATTTGGTTACAATCGACTGCTTCATTCTTTTGAAGGGAGTAACATTAGAAAACTAAATGTATTCTGGTGCTGTTAGAGGTGAGTTTGGTTAGCAGTGTGAAAACAAGACTTTTTGTGACAAAAGAAGGACGGAGAGACTGACAGAGTGAGTCACACAAAGGGAGACAGACAAAACAAACACACACTGCACAACTGCTACATTCTGGGTTGTTCATAAGCCTGCATCTACAAACACACACTCACATTTTGGCAGTCAGCCTAAAGTGACAGCAAACATCTGTTCTGAGGCAGTCGTGTCAATGAAGATTTTTATCAAATTGTTGTGTGTTTCTTGTGTGTTATTGCAACTCTATCATTATAAACCTTTCACAATAGCAGCAATATTCGATTAGTATTACTGTTGTATGAATTATATGCCAATACCCTCAGGAGAGATGGCTTTTCTTCCATTTTTACTGGGGTATTTGGGGTATTTGTTGTTTGCCTGTTTGTTTTTTAATCTAAAATGCTATGTTGTTTGAAGTCCAATAGAGGGCGTAATATCATTAAAAATATGAATGTAAGCAGTATGGATGCAATGTGGTTTGGAGTCTACTAGGGGCCGCAATATCATTAATAATATGGGTAGAAACAGTATTTCACAGTTTCAGTAAACCTACCTTAGAACCTGATAGAATGATGCTCTTTTGCTGTGACAGTTTCGTTGAATTTCCCCATACTGTTTCTCTTCCATGAATGCAAAAAACAAATATTTGGGATTTAATGAGATATGATGCTATTTTGAAGACATTTGATAAATCCACATCCACATGCCTCACCTTATGAACGTCCATCTCTAATACTTGCTTCTCGTAATCAAAATGTGACCCTAAGACTGTGTATAAACACAAATGAAGGATCTGTTATGATCAATAAATGTGATATATTTATTAGCGCTGTGCCAGAGTCAAATGACAGAAAATGAATCAACAAAAATTATTTTTCAAATTTCATATTACTGTGAATTGAAAGACTGTACATTTTTCAGGCAAAACAAGCTATATGCTGACATTAATTTGGGTTCTGCAAACTTATGGGGTGCATTTGTCGCTGTTTGGACATTATATATAAATTTATAGACATTTAATTGTATAGAAGGTAGTTTGGGGGCATTTGGTTGACATAATTCATACAGATCAGTCTACAAAAATGTTCTGTTTTGTGTATCGTGAGGCAGTGCTACATAAGCAGATAAACAACCTCGTACAAAACATACAATAGGTGTGTGGTAAACAGCTGGTTACAATGCATTTGAAGTAATTATAAGAAATTTTAAATGCAGCGTAGATTTGTTTGTTTTAAGTTTAACTACACTTAAAAGTAAATATATATATAATTTTTTAAATGTAAAAACAGTTTCAGCGGCTTTCCTTGTATAAAAGGTGCTATACAAATAAAGATTACTAATGTGATGCTTTCTTTGCTGTGAGTGTGAGCCACCTAACCTAATAATAACCCAAATAATTCTTGGATTTCCTCCATTCAAAATGTTCCCTTGCTCTCTCTCATACGTAAGAAGTGGTGTTGCGGTATCTTTATTCTGCGAAACATGAAAATAAGTGAGGCTAGATAAGAAGGGGGAGCATGGAGGTGGGCTGGATGGGAGAGGAGGAAACGCAGACCTGGGGACAGCCCGCCTCACCTCTCTGCTTCTGTGCGCCGGATCGAATCTGACCGTGGATCAGTGTAGCCCGGTCTCCTTCCACACTATCGCTACACCAACTGGGACTCTAACCAGAGGAAACCGTGTTCGTCAGCAGCCAGTGATCCGTATGCCAAGACACATCCACAGCGGAGCACGGCGAAGGAAGGACGGTGTGAGAGATAAGAGGAAGCTAAAATAAAAGGGAAGCCTGGTAAGAAGAGCGGAGAGCTTGAATGTAAAGCACCTTTAGCGGGGAGAGGAGAAGGGACGACTGGCCACGCACAAGGAGGAGTTCCCGCAGCTAATTCCAACATTTTCTATTATTGGCAGCGAGTATGCTCACCGAGCCACATTTATAACGAGAGCTAGCGGAATGTAATGCTAGCCAATGTTAGCTAGCTAATTAGCTTGTCAGACATTAGGACTTGGACGTGTGCTCTTTATTGAGATACGTTACAGTTTAGCGCCGGCCTGCTTTTGGAAAAGGCTTTGTGCAGAAGACTGGCATGGCCATAATGTCCTATTTCGAATAGCTATCACCAAGTTAGACAATAAACACTTCGAGCTGCTTGTATTGATGAATTGCTAAAGATCACTTCGGCATTGTCCGTCTACGCGTTTTTGGAAAAGCGATTAATTGTGAATTTCGAGCCGTAGACATATTAAAAGGAGAAAGCAAAGGTAAAAGGAGACTTTCTAAAGGTGACTCTCTGCCGTCCAATGTTAATGTCGACCGACATTGCATCCATAATGCTACCCGTTACTCGGGGAATAATGGACCGAGAGAGAGACATTGATACAACAGCCGGACCCCTTGTAAGCGCGACCGGCGGACCAGCCGCTGTCCGGGGGATGAAGCGAGGTGACCCGGAGCCCGACGCTCAGACTGCTTCTGCTCTGACCGACCTAACCGGGGCGGAATGCAAACGACCAAGGATAGATGGGACCGGGAGTGTAATTGGTGACGTTGGGCAGGTAAGGAATATTTTGTAAACATGTAGTATCCATTCTCACCTTTTGTCTAAGTTTTTTATTATTATTATCTCGGCTTCCTTGAAGCAGTCTCCCATCTTGCCTTCTCTCTTACTGAAGCTTTTGTTCCAGAGCATCAGGGAATGGTAATGTTTTGACAGGCGCCTCGCTCATCAACAACATAATCATGCATCATTGCAGCATATCGAAAATCACAATGAGATCAGACAACAAGATATCATAAGACTAAAAGTGTGCAGATAGTCAGATGTTTACCACTGAAAGACTGTAGCTGAGGTCCTGGAGCTGCTCAGTGAGGGAGCATGACCATACCAAGCCAGACAAAGGTAATATGATACAGGCTCCATTGCTGTGACAGACAGCAGCACAGCAAAGATCCAGTCTTCATGCCTGTCCTATGGAAAGTAAACCAGTGCTTCATCACGGTGTTATTTTTCCTACTCGTGTGGATGAATTTACTCTGAACTGAGATGATAATTTGCAGTGAGTCACTGTATTAAGTCCTGGTGCACGCTGCATGTGCCATTTATCTCTCCATGACCCCCCTAATTGTCGCAAGGTGTTAAAAGAGGAGAGAGACAGACAGGGATTGGGGGAGGGGTCACCACAGTGAAAGACAAAGAACAGAGCCTTTTGGTGTAGGGTGAAGGAGAGAGGGGGTTCAAGGGGCCCTCCTTATACGGGTCTCCCCCCGCTTTCACAACTGGACTGCTCAGACGGCAAAGCATCGACAGCCGTTTTTGTCTCTGCTGGGCTAATCTGTGTGCTTTACAGTGAATCAGCCTCTGTACAGACTCAGGCTGCACTTGTCTTGTTTGCTCCCTCCAAATCTTTTAGCCCCCCCCCCCCTTGTTTTTCATATATACACAGTACGCATCATTCTACTACCCCCACACGCACTCTGAAGTATTCACAATCAAAACAGTACACTGGAAAAATTTTGCTGACGTCTGGTGTTTTAGACCGTGGAAACGACACTCACAGTTGTTGTAGGGCAATTGTAGTTCCAGGTCATCTACTCATAATTGAATCCTGGATAACTTATATAGTACTTCTATTGGCTGTGCTGCTGACCTGCTATATTGATACATAGGCCCTGTGTAATGCCACAATGCTTGTCCTGCCACACCGAGGATGGAGGCTGATGATAGGGAAAGGTTTTAGCCCGCCGGCACAGATGATGGGACTATGAGCAGCTGCGCAGGGTTGGATTCTCTCTGTCCATCAGTTGTATTGATTGTTGGGCACTGAGTGTCAGGCTGGGAGTGTATTCGTGGGATAAAGTGGAGTAGAGATGGGAATGGAAAGCCAATGGATGGATTGAAGGCAAGGTGGAAATTGTTTGAGGTGCATGCATGGAGGATGTGAGAGAGACAGGTGAAAGAAGGGGTGAGATATAAAGTAGGTGAAGAACACCAAGAGAGAAAGTACGTGGACAAAAGTTTGTTGGATGGATTGAAGTGGGGAAATTTAAAGATGGGGACGAGGAGAAAAAGGACAGAAAGGAAGAGACATCAGTCTGAGCTCATCATGATAAAGGAAGAGAGGAAAGTGATACATGATCGGTTGAGGAGATGAAGGAAGAGGATATGCTCTGAATGAAGACGAGTAAATGAGGAAAGTAGCCTTCTTCATGCATAAGGCAAATAAGGAAATGACACGTTGGCAAGTCACTCAGGTTGTGTGAATGGGAGTCAGGCTGCTCTCTCGCTGACTCCACGCTCAGGATGGGGAAGATGAGCTCAGCTGATGTCCAACCATTACCATCCTATTCCCATGGAAGGCTGGAGGCAGGGTGCTGCTGACCTTCCAGGCTGACTGTAAATCAAGACTGTAATAATAAATGAGAGTGCAGAGGATCACCTCCTCTCTCTATTGTTGTTCCTGCCCCCTCCTCATACAAACTGCAGCCCTCTTCATATCCCCCTGTTTCAACAACTCCCCTCTATCTGTCCTCTGGTTCTCCCCCCCCTCCTGTTTCCCCCAGGCAAATTTCCAGATTGCTAATTGACTCTTGGTTCGCAGCGTGTTTCAGTGTGCCAGTGAGGACCACCCCCCCCCCCTTTCAGTCTTTATCTCTGTGCTC
>OMOW01027380.1:19057-31247 GCA_900312555.1 Lamprogrammus exutus | reverse complement strand
CTTCTTTATAACTTGACCTTGTTTGTTCATCACTCTCTTCAGAGACCCGTACGCCCACTTCAACTAATTTAAAGCCTTTCCTGCTGGCTAACAGAGTGTAGAGAAGACTGTTGTTTTTTGTTTGGAGCAGAAGAGGGGTAGGAATCTCTGCGGTAAACAAACTGACAAACCATCTCAGTGCAGCGAGCTAATATCTTATAAAGTCTGATGGTGCCCTAAAAGGGGAAGGTCATTGTCATGTGGCGTAATTTAATCTTCCAGACAGCCTGTGAGTGTATGTATGCTTTGAGTGGGAACTGAAAGGTCAAGAGCACTGAGACGCTGAGGGCTGGTGTAGAATTGTGTGGATGCATCACTGTCCGACTTGCCTCAATGAATGGGTCAATGTGCAGCATAAGAGCCTGAGTCCTGCTGATGATGAACTGATTGACGCAGGCGATGGCATGAGACCTGCAACACAACAGCAACCACTTAGGAATCATAGACAACATGTTCACCCTCACATGTCGCACTCTATGAATGCTGCCTCTGTCTTTGCTTCATGTCTACTGACTTAACCTGCAGACAAGAGAAAGTCTTTTATTCAGTCCACGGACCTTACTGAATTATGAGTCAGACAGACTTCAACGGGAAAACCAATGATGGTAGCTAATATTTCAAGTTCAGACTTTTCAGATACGTTTTTAATTTTAATGAAGCAATAGTCAAATGTCAGATCAATTAAAAATCTTAAGGCTCGTCTATGTCTAAGATTGCTCTGTAATTAGAAATGTAAGACAGTCACATCAAAGAGGCATTATCAGCCTTTGCAACTGATCCTGAAAAATAAGTGTCAGTGCAAACATGAGTAGCCCTAAAATGTATACAGTCTCATTACATTTATTGTATTTGTTTCTGTAAAAAAAACAACAACAAAAAACAACCAAACATTTGATTTCCTAAACACACGCACCATTACCATGTACAATTAGCAAATACAATTCAGGTAACACACAGAATGTTTACATGCTCTCAAATCTCATATAGTATTTGCCCTTACTGCAATTAAAGGCAAAATGCGATTAAGCCGTATACATACACGCAATCATCAGGAGTCTGCTGCTCGCTGAGTAAACATGGGGTATTGCGTAATCACAGTATGAGGCATGTCTGCCCATTGAGGAAATGCAGGTGGAGGTGGCATACACTAATTGAGACGTTTACATGCCTTAATAAATCGATTTACAACCTCATTACCTCGGTCTGTTACTCAGAGTAAAGCATACTTTTTGCAGCAACACATTCAGTTACAGGAATAAGTGAAAAGTCTTTACAAGGTGATTCCATTAATACAGGAACAAATCAGTCGAAGCTATAGTTAATGAAAATGTTAAGTGTAGGAAGAAGTTTTGATACCTAATCTTAGGGCTGCTGTGCTTGAAAAACTGCAAAAACTTTGGGATCATGATGTTGAGGGGACGATCCAGCATGTCGCTGTCCAGAATCTCTGCAGAGTCCTCACAGATCTTCTGCAGGGCCCCAAACGCTCCCTGAGGAGAAGAGAGAAAAGGGGAAACTAAGGCACGATGCAAATCTGAATAGATCACAACACTTTCACACTATTAGCGGTGCCAGATAGACCAGTAACATCACTAGTAAGGTACCTGTATTTACAACTATTCATATACTACTACTACTGCTTCTTCTACAAAGAGTGATGTTAC
The DNA here is from genome assembly GCA_900312555.1 of Lamprogrammus exutus. Classification (NCBI taxonomy): domain Eukaryota; kingdom Metazoa; phylum Chordata; class Actinopteri; order Ophidiiformes; family Ophidiidae; genus Lamprogrammus; species Lamprogrammus exutus. The sequence goes on along the minus strand of OMOW01027380.1, from coordinate 29,544 downwards.
TGATCTCCTGGGAAATTCTCTTTGGTTCTCTTTAGGCCAGTGGTGGTGGAATGGATTCAGAATTATTTTTTTTTAATTCTGATGTCACATTTTTGTATGACAGTTTCAAAATTCAACATGATAATGTTTTATCTATGTCCTTAATAATTGTAAAATTACATGTATTTACAGCCAATGTACAGTATTTTGTATAATTTTTCGCTGTTCAAATGCTCAACAATGTTCTCAGCAGGGGTGGGTAAAACACAAATAACCCCAAAAAACCCAACGCTTTTTCGATTAATCCCAACTCTCAATTGGATGATTCAGATATTGATTAATAAACTTCGATCGATCTTTTAATTTGTGTGATTTTTTTTAAAGGACTATTTGGATGTTTTTAGTGTGTGTAGTGTAGTGCCACTCGTCTGGCAGGCTTGTGTAACCGACACGATTTGATTTAATTGTAGCATTATTAATAAGTATATTTGGAGTTGATTCTCCAACCACAACCAAAGTCACCAATGTACAGTATTTCATTATCTGCTGCCAGCAAAGAGCTGAAGGTGCTGAATAACTGAGGAGGTCTTCTGTTCCAAAGGTTTCAAAATGTGAGCAAGAAGAGAATTTTACTGCCATGTTTTTGTTTCAGTTGTGAATGGTTACCTTAAGAACACCACATTATTGTTTCCCACATGTAGTATAAGTCGATTCTTAAATTTTTTTTTATACATCATTGTAATTTAAACATAACTCTTGATCTTCCAGAATTGAACTGAATCAAATCAAATTTAATCAAATCAATACAGGACTCAGATCGGGAGATTCTTGAATGATTGTTAGTTTGCTCATACTTAATATGCTGCAGACATCATGTCTCCCTGGCAAAAATACAGTCCGAAGAGCAGGTACAAGAAACAGCACGAGCAGCAAGGAAGCAGTCTGCAATGTGTTTCCATGGCAACATTTCCCATGCTGGCATTCCTTTCAGATGACAGATACGGCATTGCTTCAAAAAAACGTAGCAGAGGCGACAGGGCGCAAAGAGACGAGGAGGGTAAGACGGAGGCGCTCTCAAGGTCATAAACAAGAGGAGACAAAATGCTATTATGGTGCATAATGCCGTTTCCTTTGTTTGTCTGCCCACCTTGCAGGTGAGTGTTAAGCTTAAAATGAACCATAAAATAAAATAAGGCAGTTTCATAGCCAGCACAGGAGTTTCATTACAGTTTGATGATGGAAAATAGGGACGCTTTTTATTGGTGACACAAAAATCAGTATGCATAGCGCACTGAAAGAGGAGAAACAGATGATAGCTCTCTCACTTGTCTCTCCTTGAAGCATGCCCTGAAACACTGAAAATCATAGACTCAGAGTAGAATTTAGTGTAAGATTTGCTCAAATTAAGGCTTTGAAACTGAAGTATCTCTATGGCTTAACAATAAAGGCTCTACTTAAGGACACAATTAATGGCAGCTTCAAATTGTTGCTTATAACTTGTGTTACATATTAACTGGAGAGAAAATTGTCACGTCAGTTCAAACCCTGCCCTTCATTCATTCATTCATCCATGCATACCAGGGTTCCTAATGATGTGTCAACATCATGAATCATTCATGGAGTGTCTCAGAATGTCAATCTGATTAACTTTGCTCTGTAAATAAACGTTAAGGACGTTATATTCATCTTTAATCCCTCACAGGTGACCAGCTGTCTGCCATCTTGGCTATCCGAGCTGTATAAGTATAATTTGGGCAGGTAGCTTAGCATAGCTGCTAGTAGGTTAGCGTCATGTCAGCAGGTATTAAGTGCCACTGCACTTTCCTTTGTCTTTTGTTGTTTTGTCCTTCTTTCTGCTGGTTAAATGCCCAAAATGTGCCAAAAGTGAAAAAAAATCAAAGTTTTCCACCTTATTTCTTATTTTTTCATTTTGGCGCAGGTGGAGAAGGCTTTGGTGGCCACCAAAAAATTCTCTATACAGGAACAACCCATCAAACTTGACTAATAACTGAATGAACAAATGTACAATGTACCATCACATATGAGGTCTTATTTCCATTGTAATAACCTACTCCATATAAAAAAGCAAGGACACTAATGCAATGAATAAGCATCTCAAGCAGACTCAACTGCACACTCTGAAGACCCCACTGGCTTCAAATTGGTGTGCCTGTGTGTCAACAGAGAAGGGCACAGAAATGGGAGTGGCCTTCAAGCATTCCAGTGATGCTGAAGAGTTTGAAGTGTAATCCTCACTTCAAGTCCAGCTATGAAAGGTCGTTAAATGCAGGAATGTAAGTCATGCAGATGACAGCAAGCCAGAGCAAAGAGAGAGGTATGGTTTTAGTCAATGCAATGGCTCCTTCAAGTATTGAAGTATCAATGTTTTCAAAGGTTTACATGACAAAGCATGACAGCAGATGTCCTCCAAAGTAGTATCAAACGTGACCCTAAACACACCATCTCAACCACTTTCCAAATGTCATTAATCACAAGAGTAAAACTGCTCTCAGGCAGGACCTAAATAAAGCTGTCCTCCGACACTTGGCATCCAGCACAGCTGCTCGTGTCCTTTCATGCAGCGTCTAAGGCATCAAACTTCATAGCATACAGTCTGACACAGATTACGAGGTTTTATTGTACCCATCTCGTTTAGTGAACATGCAATGAATTTGTAAGGCCGTTTGCAGGAGGCATAAGACAATGCACCGGCATAAATTAAAATGTCACTGTATTCAAGGCCAACAGCAGCAGCCTGTTATTTACCGAGCTCACACCACCATCATACCAAGTATCCCTCCCTCTCTCTCCCCTACAGCAGCTTGACTTATGGCTCAGCGTCAAACCGAGGATAAATGTGTAACGGAGCTGCAGATCATCTTCACGCACAGATATAAACATACAGACAGAGATATGGACTATTCTTAGACAAAGGCCAACGGGTCTAAGATCCATATACAAACATGTCAGGCCATTGTTTCTTATTGGTTGGCTCCCGGGGTGCATATAGTGGCTGTATAATTACAAAATAGATTTAAGAGCAGTTGGCAACAGCAGAGTCGATTATTTATAGGTCTCTATGGCAACCGTTAATGCCAAAACAATTTACCAGACACGGCAGACTGCTTTATGTAGTACATTTACAGGGTTTGATGTTGATCAATCTGTGATGTGGGGTGGGGTAAAGCAAGGTCTGAGGGTGTGTGTAGCAGTGGCAGGTGGTGTGATTTGGACAGCTGAACATGGTTGATAATTAAGCGCACATGCTTGGAGACGGAGGCACAGACAGACGGATGGACGGACGCAGAACCATAGAAAGACTGAAGAGCTGAAAAGCTTTAACTGTGAGGCCTGAAGACACTGAATCAAGCACCAGCACTCTGTGAGATATTGTTTTATATTCCAGCTTAAAGTCTGTCGTGACTCCATTCACCGCGTGTGTGTGCATACCTGTGGTTACAACAACAACAACAACAACATCACACTATCATGCTGTGTTTCAGCAAGAAAAATTACAATAACAAGGAATTAGGGCCCGATTCAGAGTTGAGATATGCAAGCGAAATTGGGATTTAATGCCAAAATTACGCTCTTCCATATTCAGACTTCAGAATTACCAGAGGACGTAAGCGCCTCTCAGGTGAGTTCTCTGAAAGGGGCGGAGTTTCCCCTAAAAGAGGCGTGTCCGCGATACAGAGTTTGGATTTAAGTCATTTTTCACTGCGCCTGGTCCTCTCCAGCAGGAAGCTGTAGTGAGTCCTGTGCTACTGTCTGATATGCGCTGTGAAACACTTTGCATTACCTGACAGCCGGCAAGATTACAGACAGGTGCTTGTTTTAAAGGAGATATTGAACAATCTCGTTCCCAGAAAGCTGAACAGCTGCCGATCCTGACAACCTCAAGAGGCGTGGACTGGACGTAGATGATTTTAATAATTTGACTGTGCCGCCCAGAAATGGAGTTAAGCGACCGTGCAGTTCAACTCTGAATACGCATAACTTTCCCTGGGGTTTTTTTTTAACTTAAGCAGTCCCACTTAAGCAGCCCTTGAGTCACCAACTCTGACGAACCAAGTGACGTAAAATGAATGTACTCAAAAAGGTACAAAAAAGTAAATTAAGCCAAATAACATTAGATAACTAGAGACACATCGTATTGTGAGGCTGAAATTAAGTTTGGCTGTTAACAGCAGATCATGGGAAACAAGACTGAAGGAAACGCTGGATTTAATTTGCTTTGTTTTGTGTTTGGACAATGTAAGAGTTTGGGTATAATTCAGAATATATGACAAACGCACTCCCTCATTTCTGTCACTATAAATCTACATAATCACAACTACACGGCATCTTTTAATTTCAGTGGACAGGAAATTTAGTTCCAAATTAGACAGAAACCTCAGGACAGACAACACTGTCAAACTCAGCATCTGTAGAGACAGCAAAATCTCAGCTATAATCACTTTAAATATAAATGGTGAGATCCTGGAATGGTTCAAGTCCATTGAGTACCATTATGATTAACATTGTTGGGATAATTGTAATTTCTTGCAATACACTGAACAACATTTTTCATGCACCTATTAGAGCTCTCACCGAGGAGATGTAAGGCACTACAAAATACAGTAGCTTCTCTGATGACATCAGGCAAAAACGTGTTGGATAGCTTTCAAGCGTGTCGTAATGAATAGCCAAGTACAATGAATGGGTTTAAAGCTATTTTTGAGCTTGTTTTGCTGCATGCTTTGGAGACACATATGCCCTACCATCTTCAAAGTCAAAGAAGCAAATACGCTTCCGATCAGCTTTTCAAAAACACCGGGTGACTTGTGAGGAATTGCTTCACTTGGTTGCTCTTCAGTTTTAAGCCGCGCACACATACTGTGCGCTTGAAGATCCTCTCTGCAGAAAATAGCTGACCTAAATCTCTGCTTCTGAGTGAGCGCTAGAAGAAGGGGGTTTGCTGAGTAGAGACACTGATTTTGGCATGTTGGTATGTATGTTGAGAGGACTGTTTGTGTTTCCTGAGCCACACCTCTTCCTTACATTTCAGATAAAGAGGCTCTATGACAATGATTTTTTTCTGCATTAAACTTTGATGAATAATCCAGTTTGCATCAATGCTGTGGTATCCTGCCAGGATACATTTCAAATATGGTCAACCCAGCAGTGTAATACTGTGTGTGTACGGCATGTGTAGTTCAGTTTATTGTATCCAACCCCTCATCCCAACTGCTATCACAGACACATGGACTTGAAAGCATATAAATGACCAGTGCCTAAGTATGGGTGTGGTAACACTAGACCGATCGGATGTTGCAAAGATGATCCAGTGTCCACTACAAACTACTACAGCGGCAAAACAATGTTAGAGGGCTGCTGCAATGGAGTGTGTATCCACCATCCACTATCCACCAGTGAAATCAAATCCCAGAGGTGCTTGATATCACTGAGAATTGATTTATCAGAGAAATATCCAGATGTGTAATCAGAAGACTGGAAACTAATAGACAACAGATAAAATACCCAACTTGCACAAAACAACACTGTCGTTTTTGCTGATATGCGTTTTGTGAAAGCTATTAGGGGTAATGGTGTGAGCCAAGTCCGAAAACTGAGTCATACGGTTTTCTTGTAAAAAAAAAAAAAAAAAGGAAAAAAAGAAGCATAGCAACAGAATAAATGATGTTCAAATGATGTTCAGTTGAATAATCTGTGGTTGTGGCTGTCACTCGAGCTGTGAGACTGCCTGAAGCTCATCTGGCCGGAAGGATGCAATCCAGATGGTGCTTTATAGCTGAACCATCTCTACCACATCCACAATAATTGAATAAACAAATCAAAAGACAAACAGCTGAGTACGCACCCACAGAAACATGCTCATAAACACGGTGTAATAAAGGAAAGAACCAGATCTCCAACACACTATCCACACTTACGATCAAGTTATTAAGGTCGTTTTACCTTCTTCGGGCATACAGGTGTGCACAGACATTTATTTGAGTAACAGGTGAGCATGGAAACCTAATGCAATGTAAGCCTACAATATACTGAATAATTGGTAGGCAGAACACACAATCAAAACCTCTCACATGTCTTCCGTTTATCCTTACTTCACAAGTGTTGTAGTCCTCAGAGTCCAACAACAGGCAGAGTTTTGGCAGAAGCTCCGGCCAGTTTTGTAGCTCTCCTTTGGAGGCAATCGTGGTGATGAGGATACCTGTGAGGTGAAGGAATTGCTCTGAATGACCTTATGATACATTAAACACGAGCCATTGTCATCATGAGGTCAGTAGTGTTTGTGAGGTCACAATTTACTTAATGCAGCAAGTAAATATTTTGACAATATTATAACACTTACTGACCCTCTCTGACCACTGACCTCTGTACATTACATTATTTATATATGCTACACAACTCTCAAGTCCACATTCGATGTCATAAATATTGCGGGAATAAAATGTTCTTGAATCTTTTTTTATGACTTTTGCCATTTACCATGATAATGCAGCACATACCAGAGCCTTCTCGCTCCGCTCCATCTCATTGGTATTTTTGGCATCTGACAATTCCTGCTGCTGTAAACTGAGCATCTCATCTATTCGTGACTCACAGCACTGTGCTAATGTAATGTGTGCTGCATCTGCACCCATGAGCAATTACAACTGATGGAAATATGGACACTGAACAAACTGTGGGAAAACGAAATTGGTGAAACATTTGGAGTATTAAACCTGGGTCACCTTTCACACTGAGCCCTGAGCAAATTGTTGGTCAATATAGCTGACATTCAACCAATCAGACATTAGGTGCCAGGAGTTAAAGCAACCACAGTCAAGAGTCTGGAAAGGTTAGAGTGGTATTACAAGTTCACTAACGGCATTGACTCATTTTGAAGGAACATTCACGAACACCACATCATAAAACACACACATTTAGTGTTTAAGGTGGATATATTCATTAGATAAGATATAGAAGAATAAGGCAGTGACATCAAAAACACATTTACAATGAGTCATGTAACATCTTAAAACCAAGGCGTCACACTGAGTGATACCAGTGAATGAAACTTACCCACAGTGGCCCGGATGAGGGGGGAAGAGTCCCCAATGTTTTCGAGGCACTCGCTTTTGATGAACTCAGACACGCCATTGGGAAAGTTCTGGTAATGAGCTTTCACGTTGTTCTTCAATATCAGCCCACTCAGAGAGCGTGTTGGTTCATCTTGGGAGGACAAAGGAGCAAAGGAAAAATGGTAAAAGACGAACTGTAAAAAATAACAACATGCTAGTCACACATTTTAGCTGAGCCAGAATACAACACTGTAGTGTATCAGCTGTGTTGAGAGCGCCTCAGTCTTTAACTTGTCACAGGATCTTATTCCCATCACATTCCCGTCCTTCACCCCATACATGTTGCACAAAGGCTACAGAACATAGACACAGCATCTGACAAGTGCGAATGACTTTAGGAGACGTGCACATATCAACTCCAAGAGATTGTGCATAATTTGTTGGAAATTGGCTTTTTGATTCAAAAAGAGATTCAGATTGCAGAATTCATCCCTCTACAAACCACTAATATTTCCAGACTGGATTCAGGTTTTTTCCAAAAATCATGGCAAACATAATCCAATCTGCAAGAACTCTGGATCCAAGTGGAGATTAATAATTTTAACTTATTTATTTTTAAATAATCAAAACAATAGCTACAGAGGATTGTGCAGCTTAGCGAAGGTGTTTATGTAAATAATTATCCAATCACTAGGTACACTAATGCCATCATCACAAATGTGTCCTAGTTTTGAATCACCATATTTCTAATTATATAATTTTGAAAAACAATTATGCACAATATATATTTAAATTATAATTAAGTGAGTTATATATTAACTTTCAGGGGTATTAATCAACCTTTGTCTACCCATCTGAGTCTTATGATATCTGTAATAACAGCAACAGTGCAAATTCCAACCAGAAGAGTCTTAACGAGCAAAAATGTGGGTCATGTACTGTGCACACAGGCAAGCCAAGAGCTGAGTGGTGCCAGGAATTAGGTTTAAAATTACAGTGACCCATATTCTAAGTGCCACATCATCTGAGGCAAAGATGCCATTGGGCTACCCGAGTCACACACACACACACATATCAGTGGGCAGTTACATAAAAGTGGCATGTCCAATGTTCACTGTAAAGTACTATCAGGGAACAAAAAACACACAACATACAGAAAGCGCAGCTTACCTTCTGACTTCAGCTTTGTCAAAACAAATATCAAATAGTTGTTAAAGTCTGGATACTGGTTCAACTGCTCAAGTCTCTGGAAAAGGTGGTTGAGGAAGACATTGTGTCCACTGTACATTTATCATGAAGAAAGCACACATGCAGGCATTATCATCGTTATCTCACAAATTTCTAATCATGGCAAAACATATTTTTTATCTTTGCCTTGACGATTCACATAATGGCAGAATTGCCAAAATAGTAGGTGTTTATGTGTTCAAATAATATGTGTAATATACTGTGTGTCAATGTGGGTATGTGAGCAGTATGTGTGGAAGGTGATCGTAAACAAGTCATTTGACTCGAATAAATAGTGCAGACACCCACTGACTATTCCAGCAGCTAGGAACTCATAGTGACGTAACGCATGTAAGAAGCTATATAATTAAGAATGTAGCATGCAAATAACCAAAATTAATAGAGGACAACATATTTAATGCATATTTTATACATCCTTGTTCCTTACGACTTGGAAAGCCTTCATTGATAACTCTTACCTTTGAGGTCTAGGTCTTGTATTCTGTAAACCGATGGTAATAGCTGTTATATTACTGTCATCGTTATTGCAATGTTGTTACCAAATTTTTGAGTTTAAAATAAGATGATTTGCTCAGGTTTAGCCTTCTTGGTGATGGTTTGTACATCATGTCTCATGAGGCTTATTGCAAATTGATTACAGTTAGTTGGTTTCAATTCGGTTATTGAGCACAACATAACGCGAGGGTACAAGGCAAACGATACTGCTGCATTGCCATTGAACCATTACTAAGCACGACCTCCTGCTTTAGTTGTTTAGCTTAACGTTATTAACAACAAAGAAAATAGCACCTCACCTACGTACCTGATGATAACGGTATCCATCCACCGCGGCTAGTATTAGCTATTGTTAGCCTGACATTATTCTGCCCCGAAACAAGTAACAAAGCGTCTAATACAGTCAATGTCTGGCTTAGGGAAGGATACTTGCTGGACGGATCTCTGGGTGGACGTATCTGGTGACTGGGACTCCTTCAGCAGCTGCAAAATTTGTTGAAGTCCTTGCTCGTCCGGCTTCCACCCACACTCCATCTTGGTCTGCTGTTGCGGAGAAAGAAATAACAGAGGGTTTGTTATCACGAGCCCCCTCGAGGAAGAAAATGTGTTTTCTAGAATAGCGGGAGCACCGTGGCGTTACATTAGCTAGCCACGCAAGCTTTGGTTTTAGCGAGGCTTTTCGCTCGTTTTCACTTGACCTACGTACTCGAGTGTAGCTGACTTTGTGCCGAAATTTGACCGTCTGTCTGGGTTTGCAGACATGGGCCTGTCAATGCACGAACATCCGTTTTCGCAACAAGCACAAGAAGCTGCGGCCCGTACACACTCACGTCGCATTTCACTGGCTGTCTGTTCAACTGACGCAGGTCTGAGGGGGTCATAGTGCTAGACGAATTCAAGTCAAGTATTTTTCACAAGTAATGGCTGAATCAATTGTGGTTATTTTATTAATATACAGAAACAATAGCTCCAAAAAGTCTCTTACACGTGTGCTGTCCAACGTCTCATGGTGTTATGAAACGAGTAATAGTGAGGGAGTGTGTGAAAGGGTTAGAATAGGAAAAGATAATTTTTAATTGCCATATTTCCGACATCCTTGAAGGTAGCAAGTTTCGCCGACGGCCACATGATGTCATTGCTATTTAAAAATAACAAAAAGAAGTAAATCAGCGACATCTTGAGGCTATTTGTGTCATTTATTTTCAACGCTAGAATAACAAACAAAGCTTTCATCGATTTTCTGAGAACTGCCGAGTAAGAAATGCTTTAATTTGCTACAGATAAACAAAGTACTGTAGAAATACAAAAAGTAAGGTGAATCAACAAATCCATAAAAGGTCTAATTCTATAAATATACTGCCTTAAAAAATAAATTTGACGTTATCCAAAGACTCTCTTTGGCTCATTCTTGAAAGCACAGCGAAAGCAGACTACATTTAAAAATATAACAACATTAAGCCAAGATAACAACTCTGTTACAGAAATATGTTCTAATTTATTCATAAATCTCAAAAAAGTCCATTATATTTTACCTTTTCATCATCACAAAAATAAATTAAATAGTTCACACAGCAAAAATGCATTTTTCACTGTTTTCACTGAGGAAATGGTGCTTCGCATGGACTGACTTGGGGGTGAAAAATCATAGAATTCCCCCTTTGAGGATGGGTTGAGCCTTCCCATAGCTTTCCAATA
>OMOW01027287.1:0-14269 GCA_900312555.1 Lamprogrammus exutus | reverse complement strand
TATAAACAAGGCAGAAAAAACAAAACTAAGTCTGAGGTAGGTAAGTAAGTGTTGCACACTTAAGTTCCAGGTGATATTGCACACAGAGGCATGATATATTGCACGATATATATATTGCACGAACCAGAATTGCATGATATATTGCACGATATAAGGGAGAAAAACAGTTCAGGTGTGTGTGGTCTACTGGGAGCAGTGCTGGTTATAAAGTCTGACAGCTGCAGGACTATTTAAGACTTATTTTTCTTAAAATGTGAGAAGAGACCAACAACTCCACTTATCCCCAGCAGTTGCCCTTGTGTTGGTATCTTGAAATGACGCATAATAAAATAGATGACAGGAAAAGTATTGAAAAAAGTTCATTTTGTTTAGCAACAGATGAGATAATGTAATTTTTCTACTTGTAAGGATTTTTAGGACTAAATATCAGATGAAAGAACCAGTCAAGATAGAGATTTTTTGTAGACTCTAGACTTTTTGTTTTATTCACTAAAAATAACACATCTTTTACTGTGTTACACAAGTTACACACTTGTAGTTCTATTTCACTCTAAATGACTGAGAAGTGGCGCTTTAGCACTAGATGGTGATGTCCAGTGGCAAAGCACCTCCTCTGGTGGTCATCCAGTATTTTAATAACTTTCAACATTATGTTTTTTCATAGTATTTGTTGAACTTTTGCTATTCTTTCTATGAGCAAATGTATCACATGGGTCATGCTGTTGTTGTAAAAATAAAAATTATATTGTGGAATTTCTGTTTTTGACTTTTTCACAGATTAAGCAGTCATGTATTACTTCTCAGTGTCTAATATGTTTTATATTGAATTACTTGAGAATTAATTACTTGCATGTGGTTATGAAAACATTGAAAGCATTGACCTGTGTGTTTCCTCTTGTCCCTCTCTCTGCCCGTCTGTCCTCAGAGCGCTGTCTAGAAGACCATGAGTTGGTGGTTCAGGTCCAGGCCTCTATGAATAGCGACAGTAGATTCCTCTTCAGGAAAAACTATGCCAAATATGAATTCTTCAGAAATCCCCTGGTAATGGCTTTTAAAAAACATTTCTTAACATGGCAAGTCGCCTCTGACCTCTCGCTGAAATACGTTTCACCTGTAGACTGTAAAAATGCACCTTTGGCTATATCTGTCAGCTTTTGACTTTTTTCGGGTATGCAGGTAACCAGTTGCATTTTTAGAAAATTTGATGTAAACTGATGTAAACTCCCTCACAAAGTGTCTCTCTCTCTTTGTTTTATTTATTATTGTGAAAGTCATGACAGTGACTGCACTAATTAGTTTCGCGTGTCACTTATTCCTGTCATGATTTCCTAACCCGCAATTATTGTCACAATGACTAATATTCTGTTGCTTAATGCCTCTCCTGCTTTTTTTTTTCTTCTTCCACCAGACATTTTTCCCAGAACACATGGTTGCATGGTGCCAGGAAACCAATGGTACAATTCCACCGTCTCAGCTCCTGCAGGTACACACAGCCCTAACACACACTTGAACAGACACGAATGCATGCAAAGTCATACACACGTTTCTGTTTATTTTTCTCCTCTTCCTGACATGCACTCACTGTATTTTACCTTGGAGCCAGAACCCCTGACACAATGTGCAGTCAAACTGGCATACCTCACCCCTGACCCTTAGACAGTGTGTCTCGTCAGAGTCTGCAGTAATAACTACCGTTGATCTCCTGTTGACACGCGACTGTCTCGGCACACACACCACAAGCCTGACATGTATGATGGGTGGAATTAGTCAGAAATAGAACATGCATTGCCTTACCTACCTCCTGTGTGTTTGCTCAGCACAAACTAACACGTGTCACGCGACTTAGACACCTCGGGCCATGTACTGAAAAAATATGAAGAAGAAAAAAAGGCCCGAGATGAGACAGACAGAAAGATTCTTGGGATTTTAAAGAGCTTTGGTCTGAATGGATGGAGGGTTTGCATGCAGTCTGGCTCTCCTCTGTATCATGTAATGGAGCTGTAAGAGGCCCAACCACAAGTGGAATCCATCCCTTCATCCTTGCCACTTACAGAATGCTTTTAACTCTTCTGCTGAGCATACAGATCTTATTCTGTGATATGCTCTACATAGTCATGTCAATAGAGGAGTGAATCTGCATTGTGTCAGGAATCCACAGTGTTTGAGTTATTTATTTTTTTCTTATTTTAAATCTTTGCAATCAGTCCGGCTGCTGACTAAGCCAGACTCAGATTCTAATCCAAGCTCGAGCAGGTGTTGGCAATATTCACTGTTATGCAAGGAGCAAGGTGTAGCCCTTCGTAAAGAGAGCTTCTTGAATGAACATTGCGTGTGACTGTGCATTCCACTAAATTTAGGAAAATCTTCATACGTGAGGCCCGTTGGAGGCAGTTTCCAAAACACTGGGAAACATGTGCTTTAAATATTGAAGAGTGCTCTGGAACAGTTTAGCTTCCAGCCACAAGCCACAGATTCCAAATCAGCTCTAATAACTTAACCTGCCACTTCGCCGTGTGATATTTCTGTGAAACATGAAGACCACAATCTCCAAATGTGTGCTTGTGTGACAGCTTAAACCAGCCGAAACAAGCACGTTATTAATAGTGTACTTCAGACACCCATGAGACAATTTAGGCTTTAAGAGTACCCAGTAGGAATGCGCCGTATGTTGAGTCAACATGTATGTATTTGTCATGGTAGGCACATTGCATAAGAGTCTTGGGGTTTGTATTTTCTCTCCTCTGTGTTTAAACTAGAAAAAATAATGACAGGCCATGCTCGAAGCACAACTATGCATATACCGTACATATGCATATGCCAGTGTCAAGAGTCTGTCGGCCCTCTTCTCGCATCAATGCACTACGCCCTGTAATTTTTCAGACAGCAGCCCAGTGCCTGCCTGGCCTCCTCACGTCTATTATGGTTTGTAAGAATTCTGGCTGCTTTTCATTAGCGCCATCAGCTGTTCTCTCATCGGCGTGAGAAGCCTGGATGACAGCATTCCGCCTGTGTTACCTCCACAAATGGTGTCTGTTACAGCCTTCAGTATCTGATTGTGACACCGGTAACAGAATCTCCCCGGTCCACAGTTTTAAGGCTTCAGATGTTTGCCACCGTTGTTCTGCTGAGCTAAAAGAATCTTGATGCTGACTAAGCCCAGGTGGAGAATGGAATATCCACACTGTCTACACTGTAGACTGACTGAATTTGAAACTATGTGCGCTGAACCTTGGACTGCACAAGGCAAGAATCAAATTAAGAGATCTTATACTGGTGCTTGGTATTATTCCATCTTTCGTCCAATTCCTACACCCTGCACACTCAGAGATGACTGCTGTTGGTCTTAGGATGTCTGTATCTTGGTCGTATTACAGTGATTGGATATTGTACTCGAAACTACAAAAACACACAACTTAAACAAAATATAATGAAAGTGGTATATTAACTAAAAGAAAAATATACTGATCGTCTGCCCACCCTTTCACACTCCCTCCTGCAGAACTTCCTAGCATCCAGTGGCTGTCCAGAGATCCAGGGTTATCTGTATGTGAAGGAGGTGGGTAGGAAGTCATGGAAGAAGCTCTATATGTTCCTGCGGCGCTCAGGACTCTACTGTTCTACAAAAGGAACCTCAAAGGTAACAGCAATTTCACTCTTCTTTTTGTGTAATACGTATATATTTTAAAGCATGGATTTATTCCTCATTTTGTTCATGTTATTGCATGAACAAAGAATTTGTCTGCATGGAATAATAGGATTTTTGTTAGTATTAATAAGGTAACTATTATAGTTAGAAGAATTTCTTCAAAAAAAGAATTTATTATTGATGGTGGTCCTTGCCTGTGTTTACCCCTAGGCTCTGTTTGTTCTGTGATGTTCTGATTTATTACTTCCGTCTCCAGGAACCCAGGCATCTACAGTTATTAGCAGACCTAGAAGACAGCAACATCTTCACTGTCATCACAGGCAAAAAGCAACACGGTGCACCCACAGAATATGAGTTCTGTATAAAGGTGAGTGTCGGATGACAAAAATAAGATAAGAAGCTAATGAACTGCCATAATAATTTATTATCATCATGTGACAGACAGACAAAAACAGTGTGGTAACGCCAGGCCCTCATAACATTGGCTTGACATCCCATGAGGCTCCCTGTCTCGGGAGAAAGGTGTCTGGCTGCATGATGTAAAATTAAAGCTTGGGGCAATGTGGAACAGGTTCTGCTTTATTACTGGCGACTGTGCTTCTAGACTGTAATCAGCCAGTACAGACAGTGATACTGATGATATTTGTGCCAATGCTGGTGTTTTGTAGGTGACATTTTATTATCTGGATTCTAATTGTGAAAAATGTTGATTGGTAGCCCAATAAAGGCAGAGGGGAGCTGAAGGAGCTGAGGATGCTCTGTGCAGAGGATGAACAAAGCAGAAGCTGTTGGATGACGGCCTTCCGACTTTTTAAGGTACATGCAGAACCTCAGCTTTCACATTTGTGCCGTTATAATCATATGGCAACAGATCCAAAGTTTAGAAAATACAAACTTCCTTTTACATGGGTTGGGATCAAAAATGGGTCCACGAGCCGTTTCTGCTACCTTCCTCAATGATTACAGTTTGAGCAGGTTGATTGAGTCTCCATGTAATAACAAGCTTAGCATCAAGTAAAACTTATATATATGCTGTAGAACAATTGTGTTTAATTTTGCTTCAATGTTTTAATAAACATCAAACACTTTCAGCCTTAATTCAGAGATCTAATTGATTATTACTAAAGAATTTGATGGTTTTGATTTACCAATATCTCAATTTTCTTTACAGTACGGGATTGTATTGTACCAGAATTATAAGATTCCTCAACAAAGGAAATCTTTACTTTCACACTTCTCAGCACCTGTGGTAAGTTTCCCTTTTAAAAATTCAGACGAAACGTCTTTAACCAATATGTCAACGTAACACCAGACAAAATAATTGACTGATGAGTAGAAAATCACCAAAATCCTTAACTCTGCCATCACAGTTGTTTTTTTTTTTCTTGTATTACCCTTTTCTGCATCTGTATCTACAGCAGCTCCATCCTGGCACTTCACAGTTATCCACTATTTGATGTCATGTATCTCTGTCGCCCCCTAGCGCAGTGTGTCAGAGAACTCCCTCGTCGCAATGGATTTCTCAGGGAGGATAGGCAGGGTGATTGACAACCCTGTGGAAGCTCAGAGTGCAGCCATGGAGGAGGGACATGCATGGAGGGTGAGACACTGACTCAGTTTTATGTTATCCCCGTCAACCATGGCAAAAGCACACTTCTGACCTGTAAATACGGCAGTATGTATACTCTTCAGATATTCATACACTTTATGATGCTGTACGAAAAATTTCAGTTTCAGATTAATGGGCGTGGACTCATTGATCATATTGTGTAGAAAAGGCAATGATCAGTCACTTAAACTATAGATTTTCCCTCACTTATAAGACCCGTGAAGCTTCAGCTCCACATGTTTAGAAACGTAGGTAGAATTACCAACCCTGATCTGTACGCCAGATCACAAACTAATCCGTGTTGTGTTGTCTCTGTGTGGCGTCCCTCTCAGAAGAGGAGTCAACGAATGAACATGCTGGGCTCCCACAGTCCGCTACACCACTCCTCACTAAGCTCAGGTAAATGATGACATGCATGAACGTTTTTGTATGCTTAGAAAGGTCATGTCATGTTTCGGTTACAATCGCAACCCTTTCTGTTTCAACTGCCTGACAGCGTTTCATAACCTATTTGCATTGCAGTTATCCATATAGCTCAGCTATGGTTCCATGGCAGGATAACGAGAGAAGAATCTCATCGCATTATCCACCAGCAGGGACAAGTGGATGGGTAAGAACCACAGCAGAATTCCTAAAGTTATAGTGGTTAAGAGGACTGAAATATCTGAAAGAAGACAGGTTATGGGCTGGATCTTGTAAATGTATCATGTGCATTGATGATTCTGGATCATAAGATGTCAAATCCCATACATTTGCAGTACAGTTTATTGTTTGCTTTATCAGTATACTTCACTAAAGTACAGCTAGATTGTTCACATTCTCCTTTACTGCTTCCACGACAGTTGAATCTTTTTGTTATGTTTGTAATGTTTGTTTTTTTTAAATCTCACATTGTCTTCCTCCCTCTTTTTACTGCTTTACACAGGTTGTTTCTGCTGAGAGTCAGTCAGAGTAACCCCAAGGCGTTTGTGCTCACATTGTGCCATCACCAGAAAATCAAACATTTCAAGATACTACCGGTATGCATGCCTTGGTTTTGTTTTTTGAAACTCTGAAATTCTGGATGCCATGAAGATAGCTACCAAATGAAATAGGAAATAAGGACATATTTAAAGGGGGCATATTAATTGATTAATCCTTCAGTAGTGGTTCTCAATCCAGGTGCCGGGGGACCACCACAGTGCATATTTTCCACCTCTCCCCGCTCTACCCACACCCGACTTAGCCAATCATATTTTCTTGATCAGGAGTTGGTGCCTCCCAGATCTCGATTGGCTAAACACACTTGATTAGCTAAATCAGGTGTATTTAGGGAGAGATGGAAAACATGCAGTGCTGTGCTACTTGAGGACCAGGATTGAGAATTGGCCCTTTACAACATCAACATGGAACACATTTGATTTTACCTGCCCGTCCCCTTTATTAAATGGCAACTAAGCTGATTATATATGAAATCAAATATTAGCCCCTTAACGCCATATTCTTTGTAATAACATTATTGCTTTTCCACTCCATGTGTTTTTAGATTGATTTCTCAATGGTACAACAAACATTTCAGCGTTTCATGTCATTGATCAAAGGCTCAGCTGTTGAAAAGCATTGCATTCATGAGCTGTGTTAATGACATACAGCCTACAATAAGCAATCACATCTGTTTTGGAAAGGAACTTGGTTGTTTGAATTGTCAAATTAAAAGGATATTAGAGAACAATGGCACCCTGGAACATAGGAAACCAAACTAAAAATGTTCTGTAAAACATGGTCATAAATTTGATTTTCTCATTTTCATCCCGTCTTTTCTTTTCTCTTTTATCCACACTCGCTCCTGCCTGGACTGTTTGACGTTTCCAAAGCGTGAAGAGGACGGCCAAGTCTTCTTCAGCCTTGATGACGCCGCCACCAAATTCACTGACCTGATTCAGCTGGTGGAGTTCTACCAGCTCAACAGAGGAGTGCTGCCTTGTAAACTCAGACATCCATGCACCGTTGTGGCCTTATGACACCCGATCATCTGACTACCATCACTTGACCTGACTCTGCCTAAAACAAAACAAAAAGAATCTTTCTCTCGGTCGGTCCTTTTTGTTTTCAATCTTTCTGAGAAGCTGGTGAATCAACTGTCTTGTTGTCGTTTTATATTGTCGTGAGTCTGCCGGAGACTGCTGACTTGTTGGATTCGTTGGGTAAACTGCACGGATTTGGGATTATGGCGTGGAGTCAGATGCACAACTCACTCATGAAGTTCCTCGGACAAGAAGAGAGAAGATTAAAGGAAATGAACACCGTTTGTGTCAGTGCTGTCGCAAAATCGTCTTGTTACCCATAGTCATCAATAAGCTTGAACTCAGTGACCCTCAAGGTTTACTAGTACAGTTTATCACATATCAAGTGTATCTTCAACTGGACAATCAGTAGGACAGTTCAAGCTTCCATGTGGACCACTCTGCTTTCTCAAACGGTAGTCTTGTCTGTCATCAAACATCCTCAAAGAACATAGATGGAGGGTTGATTGTCTTTCTTTTGCACTCATCAAACTAGGAGTTGCCTTTGACGGTGCACGACTTGTCTACTGTCACATTGCTGAACTGTGAGATGGTGCCACCGCCCCCTACAGTGTCAAAGGCGTGTTGGAATTAACCATTGATGGGATTTGAAGGCACCAGAAAGAGGGTTTCTGAAACCCGTAAGAGTTTTGGGGACATCAGAAGTTCTTGTTGAGCCTCTTTGTCTGGAGGGAAACAGCTGAGGAAAAATGAAAAATGCTATTTTTATTATTTTATTTTTTTTTAAATGGTGGACAATACAGGATCTGTGTGTTCTCACAGAAATTTATTTGCTCATCTCTGACCACACAGGGTTCTTTTTTATTTTCATTGATCCATGCATTGCAGATACGTATTATCACCAATATTCTTTTTAATCATGTTTTTTAAAGTATCTTCTTTCTGGACATTTGTAGCTGATTGAATTCACATAGGCTACAATAAAGTGATTCTGCAATTTTAACTCTTCTATTGCACGCTCCCTAAAGTATTCGTTTCTACAGTATGGCTATTTACAGCATGGGTTATCTGCCCATGGAATTTCCATAAAATGAATAAGCATTAATCAAACCATGGGGTTATTCAGGGTGAAATAACTAGTAATAAAGCTATAAGACTTTTGTAACCAGGTACACATTTTTGCAATTGTTAAGCTTAAAATCTGAAATGAAACCAGTTCATTTTTGTGGGGAAATTGGCAGTTGATTGAAGTAATGTTTCACTGATCAGTTTCCTGTCCACACGGGCAAAGGCATAGCGCTATCTGCTGGATAAGATTAAGTGGGACACTCGAGAGTATCAATCTTTTTTTGTCTGTTTCACATCACCACAGCACAGGGAGGGATAACCACTAGCATTTCCTTCACATAATAGTCAACTAATCAAAGGAAACATAATCTATTACCCTTGTTCAGAAAGACTAAGGAAGCCTAGCCCAGTGTTGGATCACATGGGGAACATTGTTGAAAGGAAACAGAAACTTTTGACCCATGACTTTCTGTCCTGGTTCCACAAGTTACCCCCTTTCCAGTGAGAGCTCCCCAGCTCTGCGCTGGCATAAACGTGGCTTGGAATATGGATTGGAGTGCTTCAGCTCCACCCCTGTATTAGACTTTGTGCAATACATTCCATATAATGCGGCCTTTTCTACCCGGGAGTACTTGTGAACATACAATACAACATATACACCTACTGCCTACTGCATGCACCTCTTCCTATACAATATTATCATTTTAAGCAATGGAAACCATGTCGATAATAACCAGCTCCAACACGAGGAAGCTGCTACTGTGCGGAAGAAATGTTTAACGAGGAGAAACATATTAATGTTACACATCAGAATATTGTAAAGAAATGATAGCTTGCCTTTTGTCCTTGTAGTAATGGTTAAACCCTGTCTCCCCATGTCTCACTGAGTATTGTGTAGCCTACTGTTGGACAAAGTGAGGATGATCACAGAAGCCAAGATCCCTGCTCCTCTGAATCTTGCGCATATGGGAGTCAGTGAGGGATATTCGGTGTTCTGGGGGACCTGTGTTGTCTTTGGTATCTGGGGCACTTTTCAGAGAGGGGGAAGAGTCATGAATAGTAGTTTCCTAATGCCAGCCAAGATCAAACAAAGATTTTATGGATTTTGATTTGCATTTTGGCCATGTCTGCGATGAAGCTCCTGTAATTATCCATGTTGGAGGAATATTTTGTAATTTGTCCCTTGCTGACA
Organism: Lamprogrammus exutus; assembly: GCA_900312555.1. NCBI lineage: Eukaryota > Metazoa > Chordata > Actinopteri > Ophidiiformes > Ophidiidae > Lamprogrammus > Lamprogrammus exutus. The sequence goes on along the minus strand of OMOW01027287.1, from coordinate 4,751 downwards.
TGGATCAAATTGCTACGTTTTAGTATTGATTGATCGTGTCTGGCAGAATAGAACACAAACCCCCAGCCACCTTATGTAAAAGTCCAAATTTATTGAGAGGATTTTGGTTTATGATTATATCCTTGGACTAGTCTGGAAATTCAGAGATTGTAAACTTGAAAGTTTAATTCAGTCTTTGTTTTGGAGGTTTCCCTGTTATATGACACCAGCCAGCAGATAAGTAGAAATGTATTTACCTGTGATGTATCGTCAAGGAAGAGCCATCATTTTATTTTTAGTATTTTACTGTAACTACAGGTTGTCTTAAGCTATATTGATCAATTGAGATACAAAATAGCCACACTATATAGACACTCTGTGCATGGTCACCATTATTTAACTAAGATGCAATGACTCAATCATTTTTAAAGTATTGTTTCAGCAAAATGTATTTATTTATCTGGACGTGATTACTTGAAAATTGTAGATTTTCTCAGCGCTGTTCTGTACTGTTTTCTTTTATCATTACCATGAAATGATTGACCGTGTGATTTAATGTAATGACATAGCATCTATCGATGTATTTTGCTTCGTTTTCTTTTTTTAGGTTTGACAATTCAAAAATAATTTTGTCATCAACATTTGTCATGAAGATGTTTTTAAAGCACATTGGTAAGCTAATGTTAAGGTTGTCATTCCGGTAAATGGCAGATGGAATGTTATGAAATGGTTTTTCCATACGGTTTGGTTATGGTTTTCAAACATACCTGGGTTTTCCCAAAGCATCGATTTTGACTTTTTCTTTTAAAAATTAGTTTTATTATTACATTTATCCAGATTTATAAAATCACATCTCATTTCAAATAATTACAATTTCAATCAGGTTTTTCCATTGCCACTGTTTTGTGGTGGAAAGAAATTGGTTATGAATTAAATAACAATTACATTCATCCACAAGTGTTTTGGGAAACTGGGCCAATCAAGCCTCAACATTCTCACAATTCACTGTTCACAAAAAGTCTAAATGCCTTGAAGAGAGAATACTAGAAATATAGGTTTTGGGAAAGATATTACTTGCAAACTATATGTTTACACAGAAAATCATATTTTAGATTAGATTAGCTTCAAGCATTACACATCACCCAAACCACACACCCCCACTGTTTCACCACAAAGTCTGCTGTATAAATTTAGACCCTTCAAACTGTAATGCACAGAGGTTCATAATTCCATGTAATAGAAAATAATAGCTGTGCGACATTGTTACATGGGTTACTGGTCTCTATAAGTACTGCATTGACCTCTTTTCAACAGAATGAAGAAACTTAATTTAGTAAGTAGTTTTTTTTAATAATTTGCATGAATGTGGAATTTAAATTGTAGGGATTTTGTAATGTAAAGATCTCACTGATATATGATATGTGGATATTTGCAGGAATATTGATCATAAAATTCATAAAGTCGTCTTTTAGTTGTTGCTGAAAGTCATCTTAAGCTGTTGGGATTTCACTGAATTGTTGATGCTAGCTATTCTTTTTATTTTTTTTATTTTTTTGCAATCTAATCTTAAGTCCCTTGAGATTCAGGTTCAGACCACACACTCTGCACTCATCCTCAAAGTCCCACTATTCCTTTCTTTCTGATTAGTGAATGGTAGCAGATGTGAACAATTGAGGCATGTTGGAGTATGTATTTGCAGAATATCACATGCGCAGTGTCTTACTTGTGGAGTAATCCTCAGGACAGGTGATCTGTTGATATTGGAACAAAGTGTAGGAAATTCAACTAGTGATGAGATGAAAATAAATCAGGGCATTTGGGCATCCACATTTTTACACTTGGCTCAGGGTTGACTTGGAGCATTGAAAAACTACTGGTCCATCAGATCTCTTGGACTTGTGTTGTTGGATTCCTGAATATCATTTATCTGTGCCACCAATCTGCTGTGAGGTTTTGTGGGTGGTTGTGTTTACTTGAAAAATGTCCTAAAGTATGCCGAGCAGCACAAGATGCAAGAGTGTACCCTTTGGTTGAACAGTATTGACACTGCTCTCACCCTTGGCTACATGAGCTGATTTAAAGCTCCAGACTTTGCTCACCAACTCTAACATCATCATCTGGAGCCAAAACACTTTGTTAAGCTAAGCGATTCTAATAGTAATGGATTAAATGCTTATATGCATAACACAGCTCGTAAGTAGACACTGGATGGTGGATGTGAGATACCTACCAGTGCAGCACAGTGTCAGTTTGGGTAGCATTCAGTGCCTCTGATGACTCCTGTTTCTCTACACAAACCAGACATGTCAATCCAATGACGTACAGTATCTAATGTTCAGATTCACACACCGTGCTGCCCACGTACAATTTAAGAACTACTTGATGAAATTTGACGAGAAGTAAATTAGCCCCAACCCTGCAAAGATGGAACGATCGATTGTTACCTTGATTCTTGTGCATTTTCATTACATTGACACAATGCGAGATACCGTGGCTGTACAAATGAGTAAAGTAAAAATATATCTATATATAAAATATAAACTATTAAGTATTTCAGGGAATGCAAAAAAGAAAACAATAACATGTTATCTCTTTTTGTAAGAGAAAGCTTCTGTATTCATAATGTGCTTTGCTTCAATCTGTAAATAGTTGAATGGCTTATAAATCTTAATTGTAACCTTTTCAGGTATTTTTGTACAAATAAGGGACTGATATATTCTGTTTATTGTAATTAGAATAAAACATTAATGCATTGCTATAAAATCTAAGCGGTGTTTGTCCGGTCATTGAGGAATATTTTCTAAGGAAGGCATTCACATATTAAAGAAAGCAACACAGTGTTATACTGAGTATTATACTAACCATGTGTACATGTGTTGTGATAAATAGAGACAGTTGAGTGTTATTGGAGGGGGGGAAAAAATCCATATTCCAGGTTCTGTCCTGGGCAAGATCAAATGCAACTTTAAAGTCGTCATAATATGACAGATGTGGAGAACAGGATTGGTACCATTGCGTTTTATTCACACAATGCACCGTTTGTCCTGCAAAGTGTTAAAATTTAAAAAAGGTGATAAAGAACTGAAGTTTTCCTTTTCTGCAAAGATATTCTAAAATACCTTTTAGAAGTTCAAAGATATAGTTTATCATAGCAACATTCCATGCAAACTTCTGTTTTATTTGTATCACAAAAATCATCACACCTGTATAATGACTCCGCCAGTTTCAATGGTGAATGGTGGAAAACAAAGGAAAACTTCAAATCCGGTCCATGCTGATCTTCAAGCTTCAAGCTCAAGCTGCAACACTGCAACACTGCAACGCACACCACTGGCCCTGTCTAAATGGAAGCGTGCTCCGTGATTGAAGCCCCAGAAGGACCCCACTCTAAAGCCAGAAAGGCAAAACGGGCAGATTGGAGTTTACCACAATGCAAGTTGACAAGCCAGGATAATGACCAGAAACATTCCCCAAAAAGCACAGAGAGGATTAGAACAAAACTTTGGACCATTGAGGTGGTCTGCTTTGAGTCCTGATCTGAATCCCACTGAACATCTGACAAATTGCTTTCAAATGTGCAAATCTCACCCAGGCTGTGCTATGTGATATTAAGTTAACAGTTCCAATACGGTTTGTCCATTACATTTACATCAGTGTTATGATTAAAAATAATAAGTAAAGTTCTAAATAAAAAGCTATGTTACTGCATGTGGTCACTTGTAACCGGTCATAATGAAAGTGTAGCCCTTAGGTTTTCCACTAGATGGTGGTATATCACCAAACTTTCAAAATGAAAGCCAGTATGCAGTGCCTTACAATAGGAAATTATTCAGCGGCACTACATGTCCACAGTGGCTCAAATGTGTAAAGTGAACATAAAGTTTTGAACAAAGCCAATAAGTCCCTCGAATTTAGGATGGGACGTCCGTGCTGTTGCAAAGAAAATCACGTAGCCTTTGACACCTTAAACACCGTCTCTGTTCTCGTGTGTCACACCCTTTGGATTATCAGTCATGCAAATGGTGAATGTTAAAGGCTTTAAGTTGCCTTGCACATAGCTTGCTGTAAGCAAAGGAAAAGATTAAAGATTAACATGTCTGGAAATGTTCAGTCTCTTAAACAACTTATCAGCATCTCCCTCTATTCAATAACTACCCATATTCCAAACTGCCCACTTTAGGCACAATTTGTGACCAATGACAATGTGGCTAAAAAACATTTTTTCATCTGATTTCGGTCCCTTTAATGATGTAATTGCCCCACACAGAGTTGTTAGGGATGCTTTATCAATATTCTCCTTTTGACAGTAAACCACACTGTACTCTGCCTTCATTCTGTGATACATGCGAGGGTCATCTTGTTTTATTTTGCTGGAAATGTCCATTGCTTTTTCGGTGTAATTTTTCAACTGATATATTAAGAAAGCCTCAGCATTTTATCCCCATGTCTGCGTGAGATTCCACCATCTGAGGACATGCACTTTAGGTGAACTCGAAACTTTAAATTGCCTGTAAGTTTGGAATTGAATGAGTTTATATTTGTATACAATATGTATACAGCCCTGAGACAGACTGGAAACCTGTTAAGGGTGTTTCTAAAATTTGAATTTGCCTATGCATCCTTGTGTGTGTGCCAGAGTGTCAGTGTACACATAGTCACACGGCTTTATTAACCCCTTATGAATCAGGCTTGATTGCATTTGCCATGAGCCCTGTTTCTATTGGCTGGCCCAGTAGAAGGAAGGGGTGGGGGGTGGGGTGTTGGCGTTAGTA
>OMOW01027272.1:2340-14922 GCA_900312555.1 Lamprogrammus exutus | reverse complement strand
GGCGTTCCCCGCCCCCCCCTGCTGCTACTGCCCCTACATCAGGGTTCACCCTGGGCGGGGGTTTTACCACACAGACCACCGCACCCAACCCCACAGGAGGGGACCTAACCTCTGGTGCTGTTTCTCAGGCTCAGGCTCAGGCTCAGGCTCAGGCTCAAGCTCAGGCTCAGGCTCAAGCTCAGGCTCAGGCTCAAGCTCAAGCTCAGGCTCAGGCTCACATCCAAACCCAGCTGGCACCAGCAGCAACCACAGCAGCTGCTGGCCTCTCGTTTGGAGGGTTTAACTTTGGTGGTGCCAAGGTCCAGGTAACCACAGCGGCTCCCACAGCTGCTGCCACAGGGGGGGGCTTCAGCTTTGGCACCAGTGCTGCTCCGACCCTCACGCTGGGCGCACAACCTCAGCCAGCCTCAACTGCTGCAACCACAACAGTCCAGGGTGGAGGATTTGCCTTTGGGATAAAACCTTCATCAACTCCAGCTCCCTCTGCCACCACCCAGGCGGCCCCGGCTGCAGTCTCATCTCTCTTTGGTGCAGTAGCCTCTATGGCTGCCCCCCCTGCATCGAGCACAGGCTTCACTTTGGGTGCCCCGGCAACTTCAGCAGTAACAACTGCCACTCCAGCAGCCTCAACAGCTAGTGGAGGTCTCGCTTTCATGCTCAAACCCTTGGGGGCTCCTGCCACCTCTGCAGCACCTGCATCCACTGCCACCCTTGCAGCTGTAGCTGCAACAACAGGCATTGCCACTGGCTTCTCACTGGGAATCAAACCTTTATCCAGCACAATCACTACAGCACCGGCAACAGTCAGCACAATCGCTGCAACAGCTGCTCCTCCAGTAATGACCTATGCCCAGTTGGAGGGTCTGATAAACAAGTGGAGTCTTGAACTTGAGGACCAAGAGAAACATTTCTTACAGCAGGCAACTCAGGTGAACGCATGGGACCGCATGCTGGTGGAGAATGGAGAGAAGATCACATCCCTCCATAAGGAAATGGAAAAGGTGAAGCTGGATCAGAGGAGGCTAAACCAGGAGCTGGATTTCATCCTGTCCCAGCAGAAGGAGCTGGAGGACTTGCTATGCCCACTTGAGGACTCTGTGAAAGACCAGGGCGGAACCATCTACATGCAGAACGCAGATGAAGAACGCGAGAGAACGTACAAGCTTGCAGAGAACGTGGACGCACAGCTGAAGAGGATGTCGCAGGACCTGAAGGAGATCATCGAGCACCTCAACACCTCCGGTGGCCTGACAGACACCAGTGACCCAGTAAGTATGGCAGTGTTGTAGTCAGTAAAGTCGGCCTCACTTTTGCTTTGGCATCTGAAATTAACCACTGCTGTTTGTGTCTTCAGCTTCAGCAGATCTGCAAAATTCTCAACGCCCACATGGATTCACTGCAGTGGATTGATCAGAATTCCGTTCTGCTGCAGAGAAGAGTGGAGGACGTGTCCAAACTGTGCGACAACCAGCGCAAGGAGCAGGAGAAAACCTTTCGTTTAACATTCGACTGACCTACAAATGTGTGTATGTGTGTGTGTGTTGCAAAGTTTTGAGAAACCAGTCGCCATAAACAAAGACTTCAGGGGTTAATGCCTAACACATCAGGGTTGTGGTTAACATACATCGCTCTGTTTCAGTTTGTTTGCAGTGTAGAGTTGAGATTGAGTTTTCCCAGCACAGCAGCAGCTTTGAAGGTCTTCTCCTCTTCCTCATAGTATTTTTTCATGTCATGTTTGGCCTGTGTAGTCTGATTAAATGAATCTTTGGAGCAAAGCTGTTTGACGAGTTGTCTAATAAACACAGCACTTGATTTGAATGTAAACATTTAATGCCATTTATTCGTTCACAATGTATCCGTTACAAAGGCAGAAATTCTGACACTTGCATTTATTTTTAAGAAATCTTCAAACGCAAAAAATCTCCACAATTAAGACATTCACGTGGAATCAAGTCAGTCGGTTTGCACCGCGTTCCCTTTGGATCTCTCGCATTGGAAACATAAAGTCTTACTTCAGTGATGACGTACAGTACAGTGGCTGCTACCGGAACCAAAATATCAGAGGCGAGGCGACGAAGACGTCTCACCAACAGAAAGCAAACCTGCAGCACCAGAAAGCTCTTCACATTGTCCAGTATTCGTCTTCGCTCAGTGATGTCATGCACCAAAAATGTCACCGGGAACTCAAATAGCCCTTTTTTGTATTCGCATTAATGCTTGCCATTTTTCTAGGAAGCACAGAAACATGAAGGCTAAAAACACACACACGTTACACAGCTGAGTGTACCTGTAGTAGTGGACACTTTAAAAAAAATGTCAGTTTACAGTGAGATTGACACTGACTGTACAGCTCAAGTAGTAAACCTTAACAGCTATGGTTCTGCTCCAAACCTCTTTGGCAGCATGAAATTGTTTTTTTTAATCAAAAAAAATAAATATACAGTGTGCACAAGTATTTATATATGTACAAAATATACATTTCATCACTCATTCTACTTCAAAGGCATGTTTCTGATCCAAACACATGAAAGGATTATGTACAAATCACTGATGTTCACCAAGCGTAACATCACTCGAACTCATTCACGAGTAGCTCTCATTTTCACTCCAAGTTGTCATCCACTGTTTCTTCTCAAAAGGGTCCAGCTTGACCTTCCCGTCGTCGTACTGAGGAGACTCCTTCCTGATCCGCACGGCGTGGTATCGAGGCACGCTGTCGTCCGACTTGGAGCGTCTGAAGAATCCGCACTAACGAGAGAGAGAGAGAGAGATTTCAGTACATCATTAAAACACGCAGACCAGCGCAGTGTTGATGCACAGGTGTGTGTGTGAGGCGCTGCAGCGGTGTTAAAAGCATGCATGCGCTCTGCAGGAGAGAAGCCACAAGTCAAGAACAGCAAAGCAGGAGAGCCATGTCAGCAAAACGCACCTGCAGGATCAAATAAAGGGGTTTGAGGAGGAAGAAGAAGAAGCAATGATGAAGCCTGTTGGTACGGAAATGTTGATTTCTTGACAAAATTCAGAGACGCCGACTGTGACAAACACGATGACAACGTCTCTTACAAACTTTTAGCTTTGTTGTGAAATTTCTCACATTAAATGACTTTGTCGGGTTGTCACAGTGTGCGTCTGAATGAATTTTGTCCGCTGATTCAGGCATTTCCTTCAGAGAACGGCGAGTTCGTTTGCGCCCCATGCCGACGTGTTTTTGTTTTTTTACCCCAGTTCAGAGTCTGAATCGGGCGCTACGCCTCAGCAGAGAGTTTGTCTTTGTCAGAGGGCTGAACGTGGATCTCTGCCTTGTGATACGCAGCATCGTATTGGTCTTTTGGTGCCCTCTTGAAGAAACCACACTGAATGGGGGGAGGGAGGGGGAGGCAAGGGTGATCAGTTATTTAAGAATGAAAAACTAAAGTGATCTCCACAAACACCAGAGTGAATACATTTGGCTCCTGAGGAAACATCAGGAGAGGCCGGATGTTGTCGGATGCAGGCCTACCTGCAGAGTTTGGTGACCCTAACCACGACCCCAGCACCTAAACCCAAAGCTAACCTGACTGTATTCCGAACACAAACAGCTTTCCTAAAAATGAATACGAAGCCATGCGATACTTTTAACACACAACTCATCTTTGACTAACGCACGATGGTCAGCGGACAGTTTTTGTAGGAACATTGCATTAACCAAATAAATCGTATAAATGAGAAAACAAATGAATGAAAACCGCAACTTATTTAACTCTTAACTCTTACTTCACGTCACTGTATTCTTATATATTCCCAACTGTATTCATTCAACTTACAGTAACGTGAAATTGACTGAAGAAGCAAATCCACACATTTGAAACCTATCTGACAATTAATCTTTAAAGTGAAACTTTTTCTCAACGAGGATTTCAGGATGACATTCAAAGTACTGCAGTACTCAGGGGCACAGAGAGGCTGTACTGTAGTAAGACTGACTATAATAATATGAGTAAGACTGTATTATTATTATTATGTTTGCCGTTTACATCTGTGTACAACATCATTTCCATTCCAAACCTAAATTATTTTTCAGCTTGCTCCCCTAAATTCAGTAGTAACCTATAATGATTGCGAAACAGAATTCTTCATGTGGTGAATCACCAAAAAACTTCAATAAATTAAGTTTTCTACAACAATCTTAGTAACTTTTACGCATCATGAACTAAATCCAGCAACAATCGACTGAAATATCTTCATCTTCTCCCCTCTCTGTTGTCTTCACTCTCGTGGCTCGTACGTGAAGGTGCACTCACCTTCCACAGCAGAAACACCAACAACGCCAACATCAAGATGCCGGCGAGCACAGCCACCAGTATGATCCACCAGGGAACTCCTCCATACTGTGCCACTGTCTTCTCTGGGAACACCGTCACCCTCACCTGCAAGACACGCCGAAAACAGGCGGGAGGAGGGGGTGGTCAGGTGACGTCGTAACACATTTCCGGTTATTTTACAGCTTTTGAGCCTCTTACTTGAGTCTCGGCATTTCTCAGGATCATATTTTCAGCAGGAGAATCGAGCGTAAGTGAGGCTTTCACGATGATGTCGAGGTAGCTCAGAGCCGCATAGTTCTGCGTTGTAAACAAAAAGAGCTTGTTAGTTAAGTAACATCAAACCTGTGACCTGTAAATCACCTGTGACTCAGATGGGGAAACGCTTAAACATACAAATACAGTGTGTTTACCTCTAGAAATGTTGAGTTCCACAGACGAGACCTCAGCGAGATAACTGCTGTGCTGTCCAGTCCCTGTAGGGGGCACTTGATCACCACGCATCTGGCATCAAACCCATTCCCACACATCTAGGGAGGAAAAGAGACACCGCATCAGATCAGAGCCACGCCTCTCTCGAAGACCCCAAGTACGTCCACACAAAACTCACCAGAACTTTGCGCTTTCTTTGGTCCGACAGTAAAGAAAGTTTGCCGCCGGTTGTCTTCCTCTCTGCCGCTTCCCTCTTCGTCCTGGGCGCAGAGGACTCCTGAAAGCACATTGCCACAGTGGATTTGATCTGAGGAGGTTCGCTCATGCTTGCTGACTTTTTTGACTCGAGGAAAGTTCACGACAAGAACATTCATTTTAAGGCGCAGAAACCTGTATGAGTCCGAGCGAGTTGATCTCCGTCTCTGGAGAGCAGGGGATGTCCTCCAGGCCCGAGGTGCCGATCTTCACCAGGTACAGCAGCCATTTCCCATCCACGTTCTCTTTGGGCCAGTGGATGTTCAGGGAGGCTGTGCCAAAGGATTTCAAAGGCTTGCCCAAGTTATTTATCTGAGGGAAAAATCGACACAGTGGGACTGATGTACTAAATTATACGAGGGAAACGATTCCACGATCAAATGTAAACTTCTGATGGATAAACTTACTCTAAATTCATAGTTGATCAAACTGCCAATTTCATCTTCAGTCTTCATGGCACTTTCTCCTCTCACAGTGCCTCCAAAATACACCTGAGACGGCCGGGCTAATCTGAGGGAAACACGCAAAACCTTCTCATGTATATAATCTATAAAGTTACATTACGTAGTTAAACCTCCTCTTCAGCAGCACTTACCCACTGACCGACAGCGACAGCTCAATGAAGACCTGAGCCTTTGCTTTCACTCTGGCTAGTTTGTCCTGCACACTGGTTCTGAAAGTAGAAAAACAGACACAAACGCTGTACAATATGTTGATTTATATACTTAGCAACCGATCTGGAAATATTTAGAGCTGACCCCAAGTATAGAATATTTAAATGCTTCGAGTTATTCAGAGTATTCAAATATTCGGCCACACAAACTGCTAACCAATACTAAGGCATAGCCACTGCAGTTTTCAATATGCCCAGCAAGTGGCAGTAATACATCAATAATGAACATAGACCCATGGCACTAATGAACTACATGTTGTGTGTGATTACATGGTTGTGTTGTCTACACATTTTTACTGCACGGACCGATTTAAAGAATAAAATGAAATCAACACTAAAGACTGAACAGTAAGGCTACGTAACAGTACATCAGTTATCACGATAGCCACTTTCTTGTCTCTGGATGTGTGACAGTAACTTAGAGGCTATGTTACATAATAATCATTTCTTCTGCATATTTCTAAGACCATTTGTCCACAAAAAAAGAATACTCAAAATAGTACTTTTTGTACTAATATAACCAACAAGTATTCAGCCCTAAGACATACAGGAGATCATTTGGTATTGGCCATAACTTTTGAGTCATTACAAATGACAGAACACGTCCCAGATCAGAGTTTGAGGCAGTGTTTTAGCGGCAGTATTTACGTTTGGAGCTGCAGGTCGATCTCAATCTCAGTGGTGTCCAGAGATATGCCCGCTGTGCTCAGGATGATGTAAAATGTCGTCTTGTGGAAACAAAAGGAAAAACATGTCTCACATTTGACTGACAGTAAAAAGCTGCTGGGAGGAGGAAAAGCTCATCTTTCCACGCAGCTCCTCACCTCTGAGTCTCTCTTAAACGGATTCCCCAGCTCGCAGTCTGTTTGAGAGCCGTTCTGATTGGCGATGCAGATGACTTGCTTTTCCTTCGAGAAAAGAGAAGATTGTCAAATTTCAGACTAAAATCAGACTGTTATTACTAAAATCATCATTTCATTTTCACTTTTGTTACCGTTGTTTTATGCGAGCGGAATCCAGAATAGGAAAGCGTGTCTGGGAATGTCCCCACTAGCTTTGCTTCATGAGCGTCGTCTCCGTTCCTGTTCTTTACCGTCACCTGCACGGCCAAGTCCTTCTTCTGGTCGCTCACAGAAAACACGGGGACGCCGTTCTCGCTGCAGATACGCGAAAACAACATCACCGCTCGGTCAGGATGAGTCGGATTTCGCGGTTCTTTACGTTAACATCTTCAAGACGTAGCATGTAGAGAGGATACTTGTAGGTTTTAGTAACTATGAATGTATTGCTGGGAATTAGCGATGCTCTGAAAAGACCAAAAATCATTGCATATGCCAGACTTCTGATTCTCACACGAATAAGCAAAACATTTTAAGCGAGAGAGACGGACATTGACTAAAAATTCAACATAGATATATACGATATATACATCTACAGATTGGTATCAAAAACATGTACAACCAGGGTAGTTATCTGTAAAGATTAATAAGACTCGCAATCCATATAAAAATAGCAAATGATATAAGGAAGGCAGTACTTGTACATAATAGCAGTTTGTATATATATTAAAAAAAGATTATTATGTGCAAAATTATGTGTATGTTGATAAAATCAGAGGAAGGGAGTAAATATCTTAGATTGACCAGATTTGAACACATCCTGGGTTGTTTAGAGTATATATCCATACTCACATGGGTAACGGGGCGAACACGTCTTGGTTGCTCTTTTTGTAGCATAATTTGTACTGCAGTTGCAGATTACTCTGGCAAACATTATCAACTCCACATCCCTCTTTGACAAAGTTGACCTGCGAGAGTAAAAAACGCACACAAATGCAAAACTGTGCTCCATTGTGAACCGTTGTGTGTTTTTCCCATTTTTCACCAGTAGAGGTGCTAGCGAGAGAACGTTTACCTCACTGATGACTTTGCTGGGTCGGGAGGAGTCCAGTATGGGTACGAGCTGAGGGAGGGCGTTCTGTCTCTTCTGCCTCTTGGTGCCCACGATTCCCACGGACACCTCGATGGGAATGCTGCGCAGCTTGTCCTTAATATTGTCCTGTGCAAAGCAGAAACGTACATGAGCATAATTACATCTATACGGGTTGTTTTATAGGAATTTTATACCAAATGTATGCATCAAATTCAGTTTCCTGGTCTTGTAGAGCACCATTCAGCATGTGAGAACAACTGTATGACATGAAAACTGACCTCTATGACATCACAAGGGTCACCTCAAGAGTGCTAAATAAACTGAAATCTATGCGTAAAATCGCTGGCGTCCCTCTTTGATTAGATAGTGTGAAATTAGATTGGGTTTTTAATTCAATTACTACATTTTGAAAAATCCATCCTTTATTTACATGTAATAAAGACAGCGATCACAATTACCATTATAGTGACGAGCGCACGTGTGTGAATCTTGTGTGTGTGCACGTTCCCCACATTTAATGCAGCAGTTACGGCAAATATGTGCAAATGTGTCTGATGAAAGTCGTCTAACTGTGGGACACACTCACATCGCTGCGCAAAAAGGAAACACCCATCTCCATGGAAACTAATATGCGACTTGCTCTTACAACTGAGCCTTTGTTATGTGCAGGACATGAGGGCAGGATGCTGAGACGAAGGACTTCATAAATCCTAAAGCAAATGTCGACTTTTGATACACAAGTGAATGTTCTCTATTTTCACAGCAAGACATTTTGCAAGCATGATTGACCGAGTCTGACTAAATCTCTCCACAAATTCCTCCATTATCGGCTGGATAAGTGAAAATGTTCATGATCGCTGCTCAGTGAGTGGATTATATCCCACCAAAGTATCAGAGCTATACAACCAGTTACCTTAAGCTGGGCCGTTGTCTTGACACATGCTTTCTTATTCTGGCCGCGGAGGTCTAAGGTGCCAGTAGACTGGTGGTCTTTGTCAGTGCGGGTTTTGTTCAGGAAAATCACTCTGGAGAGGAGACCTTGTTTTCGCCGATCCCCCTCCGCCTCAAAGGAATAGCTGATTACTGTACAGGGGGAAAAACAAATCAATAGTCTTGTTTCTCTTCTGGGGGGGTGGGGGTGATTTTACCATTTTTACTCACTTAGTCTTGGGCTGTAGGATGCTGGGTTTGCTCTATAGATGAAGCATGCCTCCACAGTGAAGCTATGGACACAAAATGGATTACTGACCAATTATAACAGAGGGAGTTTTGACATGAACTCAGAAGTAGTATAAAAACCTACCAAATGCTGCTACCACAGTTTCTCTTTGTAAGGTCAATTTGCCTTGGACTTATTTTGACGTCCCTCTTGATGATAATGACCGGACGTGCTCTGAAAGAAAGGCCGATAACCAAAGCTGTGATCGTTGACAGCGGGGATTAAATTCACCTGTAACGAATGAGGAAACACTCACCGATAAATGAGAGCCGTGTCTGACAGAGAGCCGACGGCCAGGTCGGGATAAAAGTTGCCGTCCAAGTCCATGTTCCCTGCCAGAGAATATCCAAACATTCGGATGTTGTGTTCTTTTCCGGAAAGGATCTGCGATCAAGGAGGAAATCATGGAATTCAAAATCACGAAGGAAAAACATTTTCAATAATTTCAATTTCAACGCTATTTATTTCTTTAGGTCGAGACCCTAAATGAGCTTGGACATACCCGATAACTAAAACCAGGGTCCAAATGATTGCCATTAACAGAAAGGGACGGGGATAGTTAGTGACTGCGTTACTTTTTTCCCACCCGTATTCTGACAAGAGGGATGTGAATGGTCAACTGGTATCGCGTGACAGTGAGAGGTCGTACTTCTTTCTCTGCTTTCTATGGATATGGCGGTATAGCTGAAAGTTCAGGCTACATAACCCTAAGCCTAACCCCGAAAATGGTTGTTCTGTGTTCTTCTGTATTGGCTACAGACTCCTGGACTGCCCGCCTTCTTGTCGGTAGCTCATTAATGCCTTTAACGGAGTAGCGAGCGCCCCTCACCTGTAAATAGCCCTTTACAGTCCGCATGAGGAGGGCGGAAGAGCGGGCAGGTGGGAAACGGCTACAACTTTGTGAATAAAGGTCGGATTTGTACAAAAATTGGCATGAAAGCACAAAACACCTACAGGTAACTTTTTGTGGTGACAAATTCGAGGTGCCTTCATTGAGTGCGAAGTTACAAATAGGTGATTTTATTTATTACTGAGGGTCTCCTAAAAATACGATGCATTATATGCGATGCTGACAGTCAGAATGAGCTCAGTTGAGAAAGAAATATGCCCACAGTGTAAAAGTGGTATTTTTTCCTTCTGGGGCTTCGGTAGCGAATGAGTCTGGGTTCCATACCAACCTGTGAAGGAGTGGTGTTGATTCCTTGGGCGGAGCCATGATAGATGTAGACTTTCCCTGCTCCAGCGTCATCATAGGGAGCTCCCACAGCGATGTCTGCGTGAGAAACACACCCAGTTTATCTGACGGCGACCCACGCAGAAAAGATCGAATGGGTCTAAACAAACAATCAAAACTAAACCTTCATATGAGTCCTGATTGATGTCGCCGATGTTCTCCACTGCCAGGCCAAACATGGAGTCTTTGGTTCCGTTGAGACAGACTGGAGTGACCTTCTCCCACTTTCCTGCCTGGTTGATGTAAACATAAACCGCCCCTCCAACGTCTCCGTCCTTCACATAGAACTGAGGGGCTCCTACGACTATATCTTGCCATCTAGATCAAAGATGGATGAAAATCATTTATCAGCATCATACAGAATCAATGCACACAAATGCAGGTAAGACATGGACGATGTTAATTAGCCTCATGTGACCTCATGCGGCTTTAGTGCGGCTCTGTGCCTCCAGCCGTCTTCTCTCTCTGCCTCTCAGACTCTGTTATTGTGTGATAATCAAGTCTAATTTCCCCATTTTTCACTATTCAGCTATCACACAATTGTTAGACGGTGTACATTTGAATGCACAGATCCGGATCCAGACGCAGAGGTTCTGTATTCGCTCTCTGAATGCTTTCTAATTTTTACTCATTTAAATGATACTGCAATTATCCGTGATAATCGAGTTTTCTACAACTAAAAACTCTCATACTATTAATGCCGAATTGTCTGTATGCTGTGGCAGAATAAAGGCAGTGAGAAACGTCACTCACCCGTCCCCATTCAAATCAACTACTGCCACGTCGTATCCAAAGGAGGAGGCCAGCCCCGGCCCATACAGAGTGTGCTCCTTGGAGAGTCTGGACGAAGATTGGCTCTCTTTCTTTAACAGGACCACAGCACCACTGTGATTGGCTCTGGGTGCTCCGGCCACCACTGTTAGGCCACGGCCCTTGGTGATGCTGTGTCCCGAATCGAGGGAGAAGCCTGAAATTTTTTTTTAAAGGCGTTGCAGGACATGAACTCTTACACTAAGAAGTTAAAACAAAGAGCGTGAAATGTCTAATTTAGCAAAAGCAAGCGAGTGAGAAGAGAAACACTCAAAAAACACAAACCACATCGTGAAACATTAAGTTATGTTATGACCTACAGAAACAACCACAATATAGAGTTGCAGCAGGCTACACACTAACGATAGGAAGCATTTGAACACACAGAAACAGCTTAGCAGTGAGTGTGGTTAGACTCTCACCGAGGTAGCTGTTGGCAGGCACAGGCACAAGGTCAGGGTTCAACAGATTCTCATCTCCAACTTCGTAAGGGCCATCGTCAAAGAGTCCCATCTCCAGCAATGTGTTGTTCTTCTGCTCCACTCGCACAGTGCCTGCAGAACGAAGCAGACGGTTGTTTTAGGGTTTTTGCTTTACCCTTTTGGGGTAAGTTGGATCATTTTTGGCGATTTTTGCCGTTCCCTTACAGGTCAGTAGCTATATGTCTTTGAATGGACCCTGATGGAACCCTGTGCTAGTTCCTCAACAATGCAAAAACAGAAGTTATGCACGCAACAGTAAAAGCTAAACGTGTCTGGTGGATTCCCAAATACAACTGTGTTACGCTATGATGATGGTAACACTTTGCAAAATCTGTTTGCTTACATTCTCACTTCTACTTCATGTTACGGGGCGACATCGTGCACGTGTTCCATGGATTGCGTTCTGTGGTTCCATATGGGACCATCTACATATTACAGCACTGCTACAGACCTGGTGAGCGGACGCCAAATATCACCAAAACTTACAAAAAACAATGTTAGAGACCTGGTTTGGACGTAATTTCACCCCGAAAATCATTCAATTGTGTAAAATCGGTGGAGTATCATTTAAAACAAGCTGAGTGCATTAACGGGGAGTTGTGACCTCTCCAGTTGTAAGCTCCCGGCGCTCCAAACACGATGTAGTGGTAGTCCTTGGTGAAGGTAGCGGCCAGACCCTGCTGGCACGAGCCGAACCTCTCGTGCCCCCTGGCCCTCCCCTCACAGAACTTCCAGTTTCCCCCGTCCTCGTCAGAGGAGAGATCGATGGTCAGGTCCTGACTCAGAACGTAGCAGCGCCCCGTGATGTCGCGGGACTCCTGGGGCGTGTTCACAAACAAACGCCTCTGGTAGCGATGGGCACAAGTCTGAAATCAGAACGGAGTTTGAAGCTTTAAGACGAGGACAGAATCTTTAGGAAAAAGGACACAAAGGCTCTATTTTGACTGCATGACTCACCACAATCTTTCCCCCCGGTCCCTGGCTCTGAACCATCACCCCCATCCACTGATTCTCCTTGTTCTCAATACGTACATCCTCTGTAACGATTTAGCAACAAAAGGATTTTACAGATCAGCTTCAACTGACCTAACTGAGCACCAACACTGTATTTTGACAGGATGCTTACACTCTGAATGTAAACACCAGTTCCTCACCTTCATTGTCAAATTGGATGCGATCACAGCCATTGGACTGGGTGATCTCACACTTGTAAAAGGCAGATCGGAAGAGCGTCGTGTAGGGAAAGG
>OMOW01027252.1:10772-22651 GCA_900312555.1 Lamprogrammus exutus | reverse complement strand
CAAAAGCTTTTCCCCACCCACCTATCATCCTCGGGGGAACCACAATGCTCCACCACAACAAAACCTCCAAGTATTGCTTCACATATTGAACACAGGTGCACTTTTTTCCGAGACAATAGCGGTGTTGTGCCAGAAGGCGTTTTATGGGAGCTGAACAAAAGCCTTATATAGACAAAGAAAACCCCGAGCTCAGGCGTGCGATTGCAGGCTGACATGCAAAGGAAAATACACGGCGCTGGAATAAATGCTTTAGATTAGAATAGCAACAGGAGTTTCGAAACAAGATCAAGTTCTTCCTCCACCCTGGAATAAGTAAAGTTCTCTCAGTGAGGATTAGTTCTTAGGTACTTGTGTGTGTCTTTAGAAACATATTGTACATTCTCCGTGCATGTGCCAACACATGTTGATGGTCGACGGATAAATGGATTTTGCAACATGTGTTCTAACCAAACTTCTTCAGCTCTCCTGTTTTAAATATCATCCACACAGCTACGATGTGAGTTATGAAGAGGCAAGAAGGTGTAAGTGTGTGAGTGTGTATGCCGAGCCCTCAACACATGGGAGTGGTGAATCTCCCAGCTGTTCCTAATTCTTCCTCGTGGGTCTTTCCTGGCATGGGGTGGAAACCGCATGCTAATGTGTGCAACCTCTCTGGGTTGTGCAAGTGTGTATGTTGTCAGGAGTGGTGTGTCCTTCTCTGTATACTATGAGCGTGTGTATGTCCACAGCCTCCTATGGTGTATGACGTCTGTAGGAAATGAGAGCCATCCTCTTATAGCTGATGAAGACAGTGGTACTGACAGAGTCTGCAGGCTCAATGAAGCTAAAAATATGGAGGACAACCAAACTCTTTAAACCTTTTTTCCCTGACAGATCACTACACAGCACGCCGTGTCTCGTCAGAGGTCTGGAGGAAGTCATGCATTGCTTCAAATACAACCACCTAAGTCATATGGCAGTAATATTAACAAACCATACTGCAAAGCCAACAGATTGCTATAACAGCACAAACAATCTTTGTCCAAGACTCACATTAAATATGGGAGATTTTGTCCTCAAGACCCCCCAAACCGATGCAAATCTACTCTACATCACAAAATACTGTGGTTTCCTTAAGGAATACACATGATTTTGATTTGGCTTAAGACCACAAACAAAATGTTTTGGAAAAAGTTTCAGAGCTGAATATTACAAGATAATGGAACTGGCATCAGAACGTGAGATCTCACTCAAAGCATCATCTCGCAAGTCTTGACTCACCACTTGTGTGTACAACGCAATTGACCGTGGAAAGAAAATATGACTTATTACAAAGTTCAAGCTGAACTCTGCTTGAATGTGGCTAAACATGGTAAACATCACTGGAGATTAGAGGTCATGTGTTAAAAAAAACACCCTGATATTGTTTAAGTATGATCAGCAGACACTGTACATGAAAAAAATGACATCCTTGTGAACCTCATTGCCAACGGTAAAGCTTTGCTGCCCTCTAATGGCTTAGTACTGATACAGCCCTAAGACAACAAATCCAAATTGTTATTGTCAAGCACTATTGCCATTTAACAAATATGGCATCGTAAACATGTCCAAACTACTTACCAACACAAAGATTACTAGATATATCAGTATTTGAAAATGTAATCATCATCATCATCATTTGAACACGTGCCTATTTCTCACCATTGCAGCCCTCTTGATTATGTAAGGCAATCAGGGGAAAAAGAGGCTCATATTCTAATGGTCTGTACTTCTGTTGTGCTTTTATCTAAAATGCTTTACAAAGACCTCACATTCACCCATACACACACTCACGAGGGTTTGGTGTCTTGCTCAACAACACTTTGACAGGGTCCATAGGAGGAGCCATGGAATCGAACCAGAAACCTTCCAATCCCTGGATGACCACTCTTCTGTCATGAGCCACGCTGCCCTAAAGATTCATTCACAAGTGAGTTACTGTAACAGTGACATAATCTTGCATCATTATCAATCTAAACTGATAAATCACAATTTGTTTTTGTTTTTTTGAAAAGAGCAGAGAATGCAAGTGAAAGTTTAGCCACACCACAGCATTGTCCTTGTTTTTTCCACTCTTTGGTTTTCAGAAGGTTTGGTATCTTCATGGTACAAAGCGAAATCTCAGTGGGTCAAAGGAGGTATGGATGAATAACCATAAAATGAACTGAAGATGAGATGTGATAACATGAAAATCATTATCTGCAAAGTCTGGAGTTTTATTAGATTTACATAGACAAGATCACAGTACATGATTCAAATACAGCGTGTGTGTGTGTGTGTATATACATTTGTATATATATATACACATATATACATTTGTAAATATATATATACACACATATATACATATATATGACCACTAGGTGGAGTGCTAGATTCAGGGATCTCCAAAGCCTCCAACACTACCTGGGGATGTTTTAGGTACTCATACACTTTGAGAATTGACATTAGCTTTCGGTTAATATCAACTATTACATTTTAACATATATATGGCTATTGTCACAAATATGGACTGCATAACCATTTACATACATGGAATACAAATATAAGGCTATTTAAATTGATTTCATTTGCCATGACAGGGCAGCTCTTTACAGATTTAACCAATGGAATTGAAGCAGTTATCAGCAGTTCTTACCACACTTGTAAGAGAGGCACAATGTGTTTACAGAAGATGCAACCATAAATTACCTTCCTTCATAAACAGCAGCACCAGTGTGCAGTGCCTTTGCTCAGCCTACTCAAGCAATGGAATGTCCAAAAATAACGGTGTTATATAAATCTCTGCACAGTGAAGAGATCATGTGATAAATCGATTTGCATCAACAGTTGAAAGGCATTAAGTGCAAAAGGTATCTCCCTTTCTTTTCTCCAGCTCAACTCGAGCACAGCATGCGTCAAAGGCAAGGCAATGACATCACCGTGCATGATGTTACAGGAGGCCTACTATGTCAGGTGTCATAGCGTTTAAGGATGGACAGATGTTCGTGAGAAGCTCAATATCATAATACTGTAAAGAACCCAAAAACCAGTCTGCTTGGTCAAGCGCAGCATTTGTTTCTGACTGCAATGTGGGAAACCTGGAATGTGCCTGGACTCTTTGTTTTGCCAGCAAGAGTGAAAGATTCAGAGGTTGAGGTCAAGTGTCAGTAGGTCAGTTGTTCTGTCTGCCAGTTGAAAGTGAAGTGTTGGTAGCCTGGTGTGCTCAGTAAGGCTCCATCTTGATCCTTCTGTACAAGCAGCAGGTGAACACCATCCCACAGATCTGAAAACAGGAAGTGTTAGGTCAAACGGGTGCTGCTCAGTCGCCATGGGAGGCCAATGGAAGCTTGAATGCTGTTGACTGTAGGGAAGGAGAGGGTAAAGGCGATGGATGAGAAGCTGTTAAATTATGGAGCTGGTTACCATGGGGATGTCAGGTGTCAAGTAGCTATTTCTGCAGTAAAATGTGCACAGGCTTGGCCAAGCAAATGCAAAATGCAAGTCATGGAATGGAAGAGGGTCAAAAGCACATTTATGCACGATGTATACATTAAATCCAGACAGAAGTTCACTGCTATAGAAAGGTGAAGTACAGAAGAGCAGGAGTCAGACTGACCGCAGCCACTGGGCTTTGCCAGGCTTGATGACAGACTGGTGAGGGCTTCGATTCAATCTTTGGGTCTCTAAAAGCCCTCTGAGAACGCAGTATTGAGCAATTCAGCTCTGGGAATAAATAGACTGGACACAATCTCTCTTTGTGCAAGTTTATTTTGTCTCCCCCTCTGCTACCACCAGTGTCAATATACTGTGTGAGCACGGAGGGAGGGCGAGATTTGGCTCAGAGGATGAAGATACAAGTTGGGAGGGTGTGAAAAACTCTCTGCTCCCTGGATTTCTTGAAGCCTTATTTGAAAGGACATGGGATATGGACTCTAGAGCAGTGATGGAATAGTGTAAAACATTTGGATGTATATCAAACTACAGAGAATGCTTGTTTGTCATTGGCTGGCAGGGCTCACTTTGGCAAAATGCTGCAAACAGCTCTGGTTGACAGTTAAATCACCATTCTACATCAATGCTCGCAGCAGCCTAGAATATATTAGGCTGCAATAACCATAGCAACACTGATGCCTTACCTATGTGATAATGCACAATGATGTGTCCTGATATAGAGAAATAATGGATGAGGCAGAGAAGAATATCAGAATAAAAATAGTTATCCAAAAACTGCATCTCAACTCCACTCCCACACGTTTTATAATAACTAGTTTCTGTCTTGATATAAAAATTCAGCAGAGCCCGATACGAAACTTCTAGGCAGAAGTCCTTTGTGCTACGAGATACAAAAGACATAACAGATGAATCCAAACAACCATGCCATCATGCACACTGTATCGCATTATTACAGCCGTGCCGCCATGCAAAGGTGATCACATGCAACACTGGTCGGTGCCCATTATGTGATCGAGCTGAATCATAAAATATAACAGCCAGGCAGCTGCATGCTTCACACAGACAGAGTGTGTGAAAATATAATCATTTTCGTATACATATGGAGCCAACATTGAACACAAATGGGACAAACGGAGACGAATATCAAGGTACCGCAATGCCCTCCAACCTTTTCCTCTTCAGTTGATTTAGACCACAAAGTGGTGATCTAGAGCTAATCACATTGTTCTGAAGTCCTCCTCCTCTTCTTTATAGAGCAGATAGATAAAACAGGCCGTCAAGACTGCCCCAGCCAGCTACAGTGACACCACACACACACGCAGACATAAAGACACACAGTACAATGCACCATGGACAAGTTAATGTGCTACACAGAGACAGGTTGTATGACACTAGAAGTACTCAGATTTGACGTGAAACGCAACAAATATTCAAATTATTTCAGTTATTATGATTATTGGATCTGACAGGAAAGTGCACCAACTGTTAAAAAGACAGACAAGACCAGCTGACAAAGACTTGAGACATACGTTTGACATATTCAGCCCCTGATTCGTTGATTCAGCTTGTATCAGTTTCAGTTCATTTGGGAGTGAAAACGCAATCTTCACATTACAGAAGAGCTGATGGAAGCTGGAAAGCTGTGATCCCAAATTCCCATGTCAACGGCCTTAAGCCTCAAACAGATCACGACTAACCTCTTATCTTTTGCTGTTGCGAACCTTGATTAGGACAGACAACTTCTGACCTTCTATCAGTGGAAGGAAGCCCTTTCATCAGTTTCATTGTGCGTCATTAACAAATTCCAACATTTCAGCCTGAACAGCGAGTAAAACAAAACATATTATTCCTGCAAATACCACATTTAAGGACTAGTTTATGTGGTTTTCTGGCTTCTCTCAAGTCTTTTTTACAGAGCACTACACTCAGCGACTAGACTCGAGAGAGCAGAGAGCAAGCGAGCAAGCGAGCGAGCGAGCACTAAATTGTAAGAAAGCACCTTCGCATGCCTCCTGGGGCTTTGTGAGGCTTAAAAGCTTGAGACCATCTGAGACGGGGACAAATCAAATAACAGGGACGAACTGAATCAGATAATGATGACCGAGAGGCCTGGATGAGATGAAAAGAAGAGTCCATTTAGAGGGTGCTGACCTATGATGGTAAACCTTTTAGTCATGGAAAGATTGAAAACCATCTGTCTGGGTTTTGCAAAGTTTTGTACCACAGAAGAGAAGCTTTTTGTTTGCAGAGTTGAAAGCAGGATGTCTCCTCTTTTGTATGTTTTGGTAACATTGTAAATTAAGGCTTTCTCAAGACCAAGGTGATAATTATTTATTTTATTTCTAAAACCCTCTGGACAACATTATCATGTTTGACTTACCTGTAGACAGGCCACGCCTATGCCCACAGCACCAATGACCAGCAGGTGGTCTGCCAGGAACTGCTCCAGCTCTGAGATGCAACCGCCCTGCAAAGCCAAAGGGTTAAATGTAAAATAACCTCGTCTGATGCACGTTTTTACAGCTCATTCTGAAACTCGGCGTCTCCCCACAGAGAGCAACGCTGCTGAGGATAATAAAGCATCCTGCGGGAGAACACCGTGTCCTGCTGTGTATTAGATACTTCAGTCAATGTCAAAATTATGAAATCTTTGCGTGCCAAAAACCCAGAGGTATTTGCGTCAACGCGGCTGTGACGGGGATACTGAAGGTAGACTTTAATCATCCATGGCATGTGGATGAATATTTTTATTTAATTAGTCAAGTTTGCGCCTTTGAACATGAATTGAAGGGTCTGACACAAGAAAAACCTTCATCTGTCACCACGGATCAACATAAACCTCATCTTTAATTCATTTCCAGACATCAGGCTCTGTTAGGCGGATTGTTTAGAGCGAATGCTTCAAACAATGTCTCTCTTTTGACTTGCAAATACCCAACTGTATATGTCCTCAAATTTAATATAAGCAGGAGAAATGTGGTCATGGCAGAAGCTCTGAGTTCTGTGATGACTGTGTGATGTCATCAAGCGAAGGACCAGTGGAGCATTTTGGCCATGAACTCCTGATGAACTACTTTGGTGTCCTTGATTTGACCTTTCTCATACAGAATATAAAAAAAGGCACTGAGTCAGTTTCAACATAACGTAATTTTACGCTCGCACACAGGCTCACACAGCCAACTGACCTCCACCCTGTAGATGTTGGAGGGGTGGTCTCTCCTGCCACAGTGGGGGGTGATGGTCTTACAGCAGCTGTCAGGGACCACCCTCCGCTCTGCCCGCTCCGACGAGATGTACACACTCAGCGACCAATCGTGGGAGTTGTTGCTGCCACAGCACTTGAACTGGAGACACAGGGAAGTAAGAGACATCTGTGAGATTGTGCGAAGGACACAAAGTTCACTTGTCATCTGTCTCATTTTCAGGGTGACTGATTCAGTTTCATGGTTTTAATTCTGTTGCTCAGCTCAGCTCCTTGAATCAGCGTCCTACCCGCTGATAATTCTGTTTAAAGTGGGTGGTGTCTCCTTCTTTTCCGGGACAAAATTACTTTCACCATTCATTTCTAGAACAATACTTCCTCCATGCACAGAGGCCTATGAGCAATAGCTACTTTACATATGGTAGGTGTACAATGAGCAACAGATGTAAAAAATGTTAAAGTGTGGGAATACTAGACCTCTAAAGTACAGAACATAAACTTGCATAAACCAAATAAAAACAAACATAGCCCATACATCCTGCTGAAGTTTGTCCACTGCTAATGTGATGGCCTCCCTCCCTGGCTGGGCATAATTTTCTGTCATAGTCTGGTTGAGATGCTGCTTCAGCTCGAGGCTCAGCTGCAGACGAAAGAGGGACAGAGAAAAGGGGTGGAGGACAAAGACACGCCACTTCATTTATTGCACATGGAAAACAATCGGAGAATAGGAGTGCAAAACAATGTATGGGAGTAAAAAGTGTGAGGTGAGAGACTGTTGGGGTGTAGGAGAGATAAGCTTGTCAAAAGCGAAAGAGTGGGAGGATTGGGTCAAAACAGAAGGGCAGCAACTCCCACAATTGTGTGAATGCGGTGATTGGGAGTACAAATGAGAAACACACTGCAAAAATAGACTTTACGAATAGTGTTTCGTGCTTGTGTGCATTTGCCTGGACAGAGTAACACCGGACGTACACACAAACACAAGAAAGAGCATGAGAGCCCTTATCTTTACAGTGATCCCATCCTGAGCTGAGGCCTTTTCCGTTACAATAAACACACACACTGCTTGCCTGCAGATAGCGCGGTCCTCTTTGTGGACCAACCTGACTGACAGGCAGATGCTTGCGGGATAAAAACATCCTTAGAACTACAAGCTACATAAACTCCAGACAGTGAACATAATGCTTAAAGGCAGGCGACAAACAGAGAAACTCGCACAAACCTAGAGAAGGGAGAGCAAGGCAAAAAAAAAGATCTAGCCCCTCTCCAAAGACTAATTATCGCCGAAGATCTAAGAGCTGGAACAAACACTCGGAAAGACAGATGGTGGAAGGAGGATGGTTACTTTCTTTAAAGACAATACAAATGAAAAGCTGCCACACGAGCCAAGAGTGTGTGCAACTTCCTAGATATTGTAATGAGTCACCTTATGAGGCAGAGGCGCTCATACATATTTAGGAATGATGAGGGGACATAAATAATGGTATTCGTACATATTCATTACTGTGCATAGCTTGCTCAAGCTACGAAGCAGATTTAACGTGCTGGAGTTTGAGTTCCTGCATTAGAACTGTTATGTTTATGACTCCCATGATTAAAAATGATCTAGATGCTGCTGAATTTCAGGTGGGACATGCTTCTACCCTTCAGGTTTACTGGAGATCACGTCACGACTAAGTAAGTCACAATAAGCAGCGGTCACTCACCCGCTGGTAATAGACGTAAGCCAGCACTCCAGCAACCAGCTCAATCAGGAAGATCAACAGCAGGCAGGAAAAATACTGTGGATGACAGAGGGGAGGAGTAAGAAAAAACACAAGAAAGACAAACACTTTCACATCATCCCCACTTCTCAGCTTCAGAGTCGTCAGCGCAATCGTCATCTGTGCCAACTCATTTGGAAGTTGCTACTCGCGCTCGCGACGCCTCACTAAAGGCTTCCGTCAACTGTCACTGTGCCGCATCTGCCGCTTCCAACACAGATGGTGACGCCGCATAAAAACAGACAACCAGAAAACTATTTGACAGACTGCAGAATCAGATTTCTCTCTGGCATCTTTGAAAAGAGCTCTCTGAAACCAGCTTTCATTTATCGGAGTTGACTTCAAAGTATCATCGCTATCACCACAACAGAGACATGTACATGAAGAATCGGCAACATTGAAGCCAATTGCTTTATATCAAGGGCCGCTGTACAGACAAACTGTGTGACCAACATTTCGCCCACACACACAGAATGACTGAGATCAAATCTACAGTGTTCATGCAGTCTACGACTAACACAAACCTTTGATCATTTATAAAATTGCTCGCTGCACACACCACATGCCACCAACTGTAAAGACACAAGCTGTATAAACAACTAATTAGATCCACCTATTACAGAGCGGGACGCGACAGTATGACAGCAGCAACAGTGCCGCTTCGCTCAAGGCCACAACCGAGCGACAGATGCCGCTTCACACTGCATGAGGCGGGAAACAAAGCGATGGGCAAACTATACTGTTGGTCACACAGCTGCAGGGGCACAAAGTTAATATTGACAACATTTTCTTCTCGTTATGTGCAGAAACACACACAGCATGCTCTGTATCTCTTAGATACCTGATTATATATATATATATATATATATGTATATATATATTAACAACACTTTCAGCTTCAGCTACCCACACACACACTCTAACAAGCTATAATCACTTCATAATAAATCTCCCAACACTAAGCTATAAAAAGCCCATCAGCGCAATCCATCAGCCAAAACACACCAAACCCCCATTTCAACCACAGCCACTTTTGGCCGGCTTGCCATCCATTTCTTTCTCTCTCCCACGTATAACGCACCCTCATAAACCTCACACAAACAAACCATCCACCTCTTCACTCCTGCGAACCCCTTTCACTGTCCTATTGCTCCGTCCATCAAAAGTACACAGACGGACCTAAAAATAGTGCTGCAGCAGTGAACGTTCACCTCCCACCTGCTTCACTCCCACTGGGCCCCGTCTCTGTAAAATAATGAGGACAGTGAGGACCTCGTCAGAGCCATTTGTCAGCATCTAGCGATAGACCTTACAAACAGGGAGCACCTGATGAGTGCTGTGTTATATTGTTCTCTAGCTGCTGTGTTGTTTCTGAATAAATAATTGTGTACACGTTCATGTTGGTGAGCAACTAGGACCACTAACCATGAGTCTGGGCCGAGCAGAAAGATCACATCAGTATCCGTTGCCCATTAATTGTGAAACTGAGCAGTATTGCAAACAATATACTGGATAATGTATCACCAACCTAATTTTACGCACAATGTTTCCTTACCATTAAATAGGGCCAGAAATGTGTTTTCCATTACAGAAATATGATAACGCTGGCAGCCTCATGCTGTGTGAATGCAGTGGGAGCGGTCGTGATGATTGTTTGCGGCTCATTTTGTAAAATGTTGCCAAATGACAACAGCCAAGTGGGGCGATTTTGGCCAAGCTGATACCTGAGGCATTCAGAAAACTTCAGCAGCACTCGGAATATGCTCGGGGTATCCGACATTGTATCTTGGAAAACGCTGCAAGCCTCGCATTCATGCCTGGCTTAAAAACCAAAAGTATATTGACCGACTGTGCTCAAGTGCTTACGGTAACTTCTAACTTTCAAGCAATTAATAAGGTAGCTCAAAGGGTGCTGCTGCGGCTTTGAAACGTCAGTTCCTTTCACGTTCATGGGGAACTAATAGCGCCTCGCAAAGCACAAAGATGTTCAGTATTTTTAGGACATACACTGAAACCCCTCTCTCACCGTTGACAGGCAGCTTCTCTGCTCCCGGATGACAGCGCAGCAGCCCAGGAAACCCGTGACGACCACCAGGCTACCAGCAAGGATGAGGATATAAGCCGAGACAGCAAAGGTGCTGGAGGCCAGTAGGCTCAAGTAATCACTCTTCTCCACCAGCGTCCAAACTCCAACACCTAGCACGGCTGCTCCACCCACCTGAATGAGGGAGAGTGGAGGTGAAGAGTGTGGGGGGAGAACATGAGCTGTGTTGTGCATGTGTGTGTACAATAAAGATTTTAGCGAAGATAAATGATGAAAAGGCATAACAAAGAGACATGTTGGAAGCACGGTGAAAAGAAATGGGTGATAACGTAGAGAAAGAGAGGGAAAATACGGAGTCATCCAAAGTGTCACATCAACAATGAAGACACAAAGACAAATAAAAGACCAAATGTAAAGTATATGGCAGGAAGTGACAAATAGGAAGCAAGTCATACAACATAAGATGAGTCAGAGAGAAAAAACATGCGAGGATAGTGAGAAACATTAGAGGCCGCACATAAGAAGAGAGTAATGAAAGGGAGAAAGAAGGGAAACACGGAAAGGAGTAGTCAGGCATAAAGGATAACAGACAAAGGAGGAGTGGGAATTCAGAGGCCAAGTCAGGACATAATGACCACTTCCTTACAAACAACACCCAGGGTGACGTCCAGATCTGCTCCTCTCATCAGTGTATGTGTGTAGTCAGACGTATAGGAAATGCCAGAGAGAGTCTCTCCCTTTAATCCTCCTATCCCTTTCCGTCAAAAGCAAGATCCCCATATTCACAGCAACACATGGCCAACCAGCACTCAGGAGAGGGTGCTACCCCAGCTATAGCATATTTAAGACTTTATTTGTATGTTTAAGCAGTAAGATACGTAAATGCACTCGCGTTGCAATCAAGCGACAAGCACTTTCACATGAGAGGAAACGGTGCACTTCCTGAAGACATGAGTTCCAAGCTGATAATGGAATACTAGCCCAAGCCCAAAAGATAATATTTGACCCACACATCTGTCCGTCTCCGCTTTACATTTCCACGTACCAAAGTGACGCCACACACGGTGCACGCTAGATGCAAGCCCGTGCAGCTTTAGTAGGAAATTGCAGTATCAAAGTGTGTTGCAGAGAACACAGCAAGCCCTAAATAATCTATGACTCACTTTGGGCCTGGGTCCATGGCTCAACCTTTTCAGACTCTCCCTGTTTCAATACTGCTCCTCCCCCCCTGCTGTCGCTATGCCTGGAGTTTCCAAAGAGCATTAGATAAGATTTTTTTTACTGTTTATCCCGTAAGATCATAAAATCACAGATTCACTAAAATCTCTAACGGAAATGCTCTCTGATTGGCTTCAATGACTGTTTTATTAAAACATGACTCATTTGAGATCGGAAGAGCACACGTCTGAACTCCAGT
>OMOW01027193.1:11110-29402 GCA_900312555.1 Lamprogrammus exutus | reverse complement strand
CTGTGATTCTATTTCTCCCCTATGTTCTGGCTGGGGGGGGGGGGGGGGGTGGTCTGTGCAACAGATAACACAATGAGTCAGCCACACGATTGCATACGTTCGCTTGGCTGTGACGCATGAGTCAAATTCATCAATGCAAAGGAGGAGCACTTCCAATGACACAAGTGGGGAGAGTCCGTCCAATCATAGCTGTGGATCTTTCACGTGATCGAAGCATTTTACTTTAGATCTGGTGCACGTAGGACATAGGGTCAGCGCTCAGTCTGTGTCAGAAAACATTCATTATTGTCATTAAATGTAGTTTGGACATTTGTTTAATGCTTCAGGTCTTTTAAGGGGGGTTGTAATTTGTTGTGGCATCACTGCTTGGCAAACAACTATGGAATAATAGAGTATAAAATGTTATTATATTTACATATATATATATTTGTTTGTGTGTCTGTCCGCCTGTCACAGCAATAATGTGGACAGTTGTGATCTGATTTGGATCAAATTTGGCTGGTTGATATGGGTTTGGGTCAGGGCCCTCGCTATCATTTGTGTTTTTCATTCATACCCAATGGTGATGCTGTAATAACCACTTTACTTCCACGTTTAACTTTTATAATGTTATAACTTTTGAACAGTAAGTTACAGAATCAAAATTCTTCTTCCCCTGGATTGCTTGGGTCTGTCCTCCACAACCAATTGGCCATTTCGAATTTTTTCCCCAAACACTTTTTTCACATCTCCTCCTACAATTTCTGCTCAATTGTCACAAAATTTCACACGTAGAATGTCTTCTCCAAGTCGAATAAAAGTTGTAACTTAACTTTGCCATGCCAAAATTGAGTGGGCGTGGCTCATCCTACAAAAAGTGCTACAGTATATCACATGAAAGAATTAGTCTATTGTAACTAAATGTTGCACGCATTTGCACGCAAAAAACGAAACATCACTCCACCTCATTGTGTAAGTCAGGACTCAACCTGTCCCCGTCCGTCACGGCTGTCTCTGCAAATGCTCGTGTCATGTGGACGTCTCAGCAAAGATTGTGTCTCCTGAGGCTCTGTGCTGCTCCTGAACGCCCTGCAGCAGCACCAAACATGTACTATCTGAGCATCTGTGTCTATTCTCCCTGACCTTTACTCTATTTAGAGTCAGAGGTCAACTGCAGGGTCATTTCTTTCCACGATGATTTGAAACAACAGTGAAGTGAAGAAGATTCTTCGTAGCACCGCTGATGCTTTCATTTTTAAAGATTTGTATAGTGGCTCGTCACAACAGATACGCCACACATAAGGCCGTGATATTCCAGACATCAATACATCATGATTATTATTATGTTTTTATATTTTCTGGAAAATCAACCTTTTGTGTATTTGTCAATTGGTGAACAAGTTGACATACACACCTTAAACAGCATCAAAACCATAAGTTAGATTGACCTATTTAGTCTGTGATTTGCCGTTTTGTTTGCATTTGGATCACAGAATGTACCTTTTCCTGTCATTACTCCAGCAATTAGTCAGTTGTCAAGTTTCCGTTTGAATTTAACTGTAGTTTATTTTGTGTTCTACTTCTACTACATCAGTGTTAGAAATCTTCTTACTTATCCACACAGGTTCAGAGCCCAAAGCTGAGACACAAAGTGCACAATGACTTTTACAGGCAACAGGCAGATTTTTCACGGTTTTTCAATGCTCATAAGCTGCAATAAAACAGTATAACAGAATCTTAAAAACTACAGATGACGTTTTTACAATCTGCGTGTGGGGAAGCGGAGACAGTCCGACAGTAGTAGACGGAGGTGGAGGCCTGCGCTGCAACTCGGTTTTAGGACGTGGACCTGGGCTCGGGTTGCGGGTTCAGGTTTCGCTGGGTTGTGGGGACGGCTGGCTGATGGCAGCAGAAGAGGTTTCCACGCTGTGCAGCCCCACTTCCTGTTTGTACTAATAAGACCCTGGGGGCTTATTGGCTGAGCTCAGCGTAGCAGCATAGCGCTGTGGTGCTAATCAGTCCTGAGTCCTGACCCACATGACACGGTAAACCTTATAGATCTGTCAGCGTGCTGCGTTCTCAAATTGCACTCGACAGCTCGGCAGTCATGCCAGTTTTGATTAATGCTCATGGCAACAATGGAAGCTCAACTCTCAGCTATTCACATTAAGTCTGAGTTGGATATAATTTCAAGGGCACCGCTTGGTTTTTGGTGTACTGCAGTGTCATACTGCTTACAGTACTCAGCATATTGCAGGTAAACACATTCGGTTGCAGAGGTCACCTGTTGAATCCTGCAGGAGGGAGGCTTTACTCAGAAATCACTAAAGGATCATACCAGAGATGTTTACTACAACTCTACAAAGCAAACACTCTCTATTAATTTTGATTTTACAGACTCAGTATGTGCACTCTGTATGGTGAAATCATCCATCACTGAGCATCAAGTCTGTGTTTGTTCCATTTTCTGAAGTAGATTATTTATATAGTCATAATCAACCTGCACTTACAGCCACTTACCATCCAATTATCGGGTAATTTTCTTAAAAACTGATGCAGAATTGCTTTAGTTGTCGTAACATTTAACAGCAGATTTATAAAAATATATAATTTTTTCATTGAGATTTGGTTTATTACTTTTGAAGGAGCTGACAAAATATAATTCTTGGATCTGCCCCCTGGATCGGATCTGGATTGGCATCAAAATTTTATGGATTCTTCCAGGGCTGCGTTCCACCCTTAATTAAATTTTGTCAAAGTCAGTTCATGACATTTTTGAATGATCCTGCTAACAAACAAACAAACAAACCAAGACACGTGGATGAAAACATGATCTTTTTTGGCAGAAATGATATATAGAAATCAACTCTACATCCTACTCTAAAATGTCTAATATTGAAATTATCATTAGTAAATTAAATATACAATTTGTAGTTAAAGAGATAAACGTTGGTGTTTGCACGTGTGTAAGTGTCTGAGTGTGTTATTATTTCTTTGCACTAAATGCTAGGGTACTTGCAAGAGGCTCTTCTAGCTATTATTGGCGTTTGCCTTATTTGGAGAAGCTGTATGCACTCTTGCATTTGTACGCAGGAAGTTCATGTCCTGATGAAATGTGTGACTGTCACACATCAGTGGTTTAGGATTTTAATGTGACACATGTAATTAGAGCGCTGAGCACAGAGGCAGTTTTACCTGAATTGATTTTTTTATTTTTTATGACTCATCACTTCCTATCAAATGTGTCATCTGTGTGACTCATGCTTAGCAAAGTGGACGTGTTCCATATGGTCATCCACACTGCATTACAAATCTGTTTGTGATGGCTGTGTTATTTACCAGCACACTTCAACTATCACTATTCCGGTATGTTGGTATATGCAAATTACTGTGACATCATATCACCAACATTTGTCCTTCCAATTACAGAAATTTAAATGGCATTTGCTTCCCAGCATCTACCAAACCTGTACGGTCAGGTTTGCTTGGCAACATTATTATCTAATGTTCTTACGTAACCACGTGTAAAACACTTTTTTTTATGGTTTATATAAGAGAAAGAAACTCAACCTCTGTGCAGATTTTCCCTTATTAAAGCAATTCTTTAGACTGCTCTAAAGATGTTTAATTAAACAAGTCAGTGATATTATGCTCTTGTTTAGTGGAATTGTTGCAAGTGATAAGCAATCAGTAAATATCTGTGAACTATGACTTTCACAATATTAGATTATTGCAAAGTAGCATTGCTGGCATCAAACCAAAGTTTGAAATAAAGCTCAGCAAAACCTCACAAGCAACACTTTTCTTCAGCATGAGGCACAGAACCCAGGGGGAGTTGTGTCGTCTGTAACCAGCTGGTGGCAGGTCACTGTAGGACACCAAGTGTGTTATTGTTATAGCCTGCGCACTATTACATAACATGCAGCCTTCTGATTATTGTGTAATATTGCTAGATAAGAGAAGAGAAAAGTATGCAAGGACAAGAAATCGCTCCAGTACGTTCACATATATGGACTTGCACATATACAGCCTGTGGAGTGAATCATTTGGTGATGGTGTCACATTCTCAGCAGCTGAGCAAAATGCATGACATTAGCAGGAAAGAAGGATCAGTCAGATGTATGAGGCCTGTTTTAGAAAGCCTAACATTACCCTGTGCAACCCAAGTCATGTACACATGTTCTTCATAAATGAATGAAGTGTCCTCTTTGCTGTTCCTACGCCTGTTACAACACCAGAGTGACTGAGGTCTCTGATCCACGTGAGCACGCTATGATATGCAAAACCAAGCAGATAGGACGAAATGATTCCATCAAAAATAGCTCGGACTCCTCAAAGCAAACTATCCTGCATCTTCTTACTCACGGCAGGGAGCGATAACATCTCTGAATGTTACTTCCTCCAGCTCAGGTTTCCAAAGCCTTAGCTCAGCTGCTGGTTTCACACTCTTTGCATCCTGTAACTTTGTCTCCAGAAAGGAGAGGTGAAAGGGTAATCCGATCCCACCTGCTAACACAGCCTCCCAGTAACAAGGGATACACTAATTCTGTTAGACAGACATAAATTGTGTCATTGACACAACCACTTTGAATAATTCATCACCTGACACAACTCCCAATACTATCACCTTGCACCATGCAGTCACCGGGTAGGGTTGAAACAGCACTTGACTCATTTCAGATCTTATCAATTTCGATGAGTCCAGATGAATCAGTCTATTTTGGATTAAAAGCATGTTTAGGTTTAGCAGTGATGCCACTTATCAGTCTCTTTAACATAATATTTTCAAATTTTTTCACTTCAAAACTAGTTTTTACCCAAACGTTTTCAAACTGCCACTGCATATTCTCTCTCTCTCTCTCTATCTCTCTCTCTCTCTCTATCTCCCTCTCTCTCAATCGCGCTCTCTCTCACTCACTCACTCACTCACTCACACATACACACACACGCGTGCACACACCTTTGGAATCAGAGCTGCCACAGAGTAACTGATAAAGGCCCATTGTTTACCATGTGGTCACAGGAGCCAGATGATTGAAAACCAAATTAACTTTCCTTCTGTGTGACTCTTGAGTAAACTGAAGGCACCGGCAGCTCGCAGCTTCGCCAGGTTCAAATTCTTGTCGACTTAAATGAACTGGAAGCACTCACATTTAAAGTTGTTGTCCTCGGGGGATCTGTGTGTGATCGGAAGCTGTTGAACACAGTATGTTTTGATTTATAGAGAGCAGCTGTCAAGCCAAACA
The DNA here is from genome assembly GCA_900312555.1 of Lamprogrammus exutus. NCBI lineage: Eukaryota > Metazoa > Chordata > Actinopteri > Ophidiiformes > Ophidiidae > Lamprogrammus > Lamprogrammus exutus. The sequence continues at coordinate 24,177 of OMOW01027193.1, read as the reverse complement.
AATATAATATTCAGAAATGGCAAAAATATTCCACTTGCAGCCTTGATTGTGATATATTATAAGCGAGTGTTCTTGTATCAGCACACCGTGTTTGTGCTTGTATTTGTTTTATTGGGTCAAAGACATTTCCATTATAACTCAGGAAAAAGCACTGACATAAAGCCAAAAATATTTAGTCATGCTGAGGGATTAAAAGTTGTTTATATAAATAAATGTAATATAATAGTAATATATAGTACTATACTATTAAAAAAGATAATTGCAATCCAAAATCAACCAAATCAAAATTTCAAAATTTCCAGCATGCATGGAATGGAGCATTTGGCCCCTTTGGACATGTACATTATTATTAAATTATATAGGTAAATGCATAATAAATCATCTTTCTTAAGGCTCCATCAACTTCACGGCATTTGGTGTAAATGCTTAAAGGTTGTCTTTACATTGTCTTTATATTGATCCTATATTTTCAAATTGATTTAATCTTTATGGGTTAAGAGTGTCCTGTGGATGTTTCACCCTTCTTACGTACATGCAGGGAGCCCGACATTCCAGCTTGGACACCTCTACTGTACCAGCTCCAGCTCCTGGACATCAGAGAGAAAGCCGACCCTCTGACTCTGCCCATAGCAGACCGCATCCGAATTGGCAACCAGAAGCGAGAGCGAGGAAACTTTCATTTCCAAAGGGAGGAGTACAGCATGGCTGCCAGGGCCTATTGTTTGGCTCTGGATGTGCTAACCACACACAACAGAGGTAAGGCGTCGTCAAAATCTGAATTTATTCATTAATCAGAATTTATTCGTAGGAAACATTTTCAGACAACGGGATGTAGCAGCAGTTTCTCATGATAGCTGAAATTCTACTCAAAAACGTGAAAATACAGCAAATGTGCACTCCCAGACCCAGATATGCACAAAGACACCTCACACTTGTCTCCTTCGTTCACACACATACTGTACATATATTTGACACACGTTTTAGAGGTGAAATGTCCAGCCCAGAATGACACAGCAGTTCTGTGCTCTCTGCTACATCCCACTAATTACGCTGTCATGATGCAGAGCCACGTCTATCCGTTATGAGGGTCACAACAAATGTTTTTCACTTAATCAAATGTAATCAACTTTCATGTTATTCGCACATTCTTAATCACTTTAATCGTTGACAAGGCAGGGTGGGCCCGAGAGGGAAATTTGATTGAACAGGTCGGTGAAGAGAAAAGCACGAACTGCTTCATAATTTATCAATGATGATGGACCGATGGGTGAATCCTCTGTGGCAGTGAAGAGAGAAGGATCACACTCCTGCATTATAATCATATCATTAGCAGATGAGAGGACGGCCAGAAAGAAACATGAAAATGATCCACTTACATTTTGTGCCGATGAGACTTGTTTTACTTTATGATTCATGGATTTGATTCAGTCTAGTGGAGATCACAATGCACTTAACGGATTAAGCAGTAATCATACACAACTCAAGACGCACATGCATTCATAGATTAGACATGAGCACAATCTCATTTTTTCTTACACGATTTTTAACAGTGTAAAGTGCCAGTATGGAAGGTTACACAATAGGAGACATCCACACAGACGTGGCCCTCATAATGCTTTAAGTTACCAATAACTCATTATATGGCTCACTGTGTTTGGCAGGACTCATTTGGGTTTAATGGAGACGTGCAGTTGTCAAGTAAGCAGAATATGAACTACGCACACAAACATACACACACACACACACACACTGGCTGCAGCATTATAGCACAACAAGTTGTTTCGGATTAACCTGAACCTGCTTCACATTCACCAGTTTATTATTGTGGCCCACTTTAAAAGTGGTACAAATCCTGTAGAGGGCACTGTTTAGTCGTTTTAAACCAGAGTACTGTGTGGAAAATGTAATAATAAAATAAAACTAAGGGGAATGTATAAAATACACAGAGATGTAGCATTTGTTTAAAATTGAAATATTGTTTAAAACAACAACAACAAATCAGAATTGTCAGTTTTTAAGATTTCTTTCTGTGGCATTCGTTATAGGAAACGATTTCACAGTAAATGATATCAAGCAATTGTAACTGCAGTACAAATGGAATTTATTACATAGTATAAAATAGTGTATAATAAATTGCATGGCCTTTTTATCGTGCCATGTCAAGACGCTATATAAATTAAAGTTATTATTATTATTATTATTTCAATTTCCCATTGGCAACTTCCCATTAATTAATTAATAAAGTACTCTATCTATCTATCTATCTGAATATTTTCTGCAGTCACCACTGGGAATAACCTCCGCAAGAGACCGAATATCTGATCTAATAGAGGATGATATCAAAGTATAAGCTCTCATTTTGGGTCTTGGCTGTAACACACACTCCTGCTGCCGGATGTAATAGAACGTTTCTCATCATATGAAAACAAGGAAACATACTTGTCTCTGCTTCGCCGGCATACATCAAGCATCCAGTGAGGCCTCATCTTCGCATTAATAGCAGAGCTGAGGTTCTGATGTAAGAGGCTGTTCGGCTCTGTCTCCTCATAGATGGTAATGACGGCGGGTCAAAGCTCGAGGAGGAGGAGGTGCAGGACTACCGGGTCAAATGTCTGAACAACCTGGCCGCCGCTCAGCTCAGACTGGAACAGTACGACGAGGCACTGCGCACCAGTTGGGACGTTCTAACCCTGGAGCCGAACAATGTCAAGGCCCTTTTTAGGGCAGGAAAGGTGAGGGTACATCCTCTGGTGTTGTTACCATGACACTGCAAGGCAAAAACAGAATCTCATTTCTTCTTTATCAGCCAATAAATTATTATTGCAGGAAGTCTACCTGGAAGGAAAAGACAATTCGTTTAGGATGGGATCAGAATCGACATAATTACCATCTGTTCTCTAGATGTTTTGGTTTTCAGCACTGCTTTACATACTGTGTCTCTCTTTCAGATCCTGTCTGACAAGGGTGAATATAAAAAGGCAATGGAGATACTGAAAAAGGCCTTGAAACTGGAGCCAACCACCAAGGTGAGATTATGTGTGTGAACAAGCCCAACCTCTCACCACGTCTCTACCAAATTGGCCTGTGAATTCCTGCCAACACACACACACAAACACACACAGTCATTCTAAAGTTACACCCTCAATTTTATACATCGAGCCACTGTATGACCAAATTAATATCGAATGTATATTTTTGTTTTCATTCTAAAAGACTTCTCGCATAGCCAAGCACGGACTCGACGAGAAAATTGTGGAAACATTCTTAGGAAACTTAGCGCAGCACCTCCTTAAAATGACAAAAGGAAACAAAACCATTCCGTGCCTCTTTTGAAAGCCTGTTCCATCTTGCTTGTGTGGTTTAAGTGTATTCTGCCAAATCCTCTACAGAAGATCTGGCAAAATACACATCTGGTAGTTACACATCTGACCACACTGCTTGGAGTTCTCTGGGAAAACGTGGAAAAATAATGCATACAATAACTGAATATTGTCAATGCGGAAAGATGATCTTCCTAGAGACCGAATGAAAACGAAGAGCAGAAGGTAAGAAAGATACAGCCATCCTTTCCAGCCACGATTCAACAGAATACACTGTAAGTGTGCAGCATTTTTTCATTTTATCACACTGATGCCAGGATAACACTTGACCTGACCTATAGGGAGCACTGCTACAGTCACAAATACGTCTGGTCTTGTCTAGACAAAACCAAAATATCTGCTGTTTTGGTAATTACACCCCTGTCTCAATGGTGGATTAAAAAAAACTTTGGAGAAACTGGATTTAGCTGCACTGTGAGAAAGTTATTGTACTGCAGTCTGTACCTGATGACATAGAAACAGGCAGTGGTAGCAATGAATAAATACATTGATCCATATATATATATTCTAGAACGTTAAAACGAATGAAAGCCAGTGAAAATATCCTTTACAATTAATTTTGCACTTGAGCATAAGCTAGACATGGAAAGTTGGAATGAAAACTTCAACCATCTTTAGCCATTCAGGGCTGCTTTGTAAGGCTCCCACCGCATCTCAGATCTCTACCCCCACCTGCTGGACAACTGAAACACTACAACTCAACCTTTGTCTTCAAGGAAAGCTCCAATTCTCCTTTAAAGCCATTTTAATCTGTGGAAGCTGGATGTATCTTAATACTTTTTTTAAAAACCCTCTTTTCTTCAGGCAATCCACGCTGAACTATCTAAACTCATCAGACGGCAATCAGGAGGCAAAGATATCAAAGAATATAATACTAAGCCTGCGAGGACGCTTGGAGAGAATATCACACCTTTTCTGATTCCCTCGAAGAGGAAGTCGCCTGTAAGCCATAAGAGAAAGACCACAAACTAAAACTAAAACACGAATGCATTTTATTCTGATAAAAGAGTACATTTATCTGTCATCTGTTATTGTGTTTTAGGGAATTTCCTGGACATTTCTACTTGGGGCCCTGGTGGTGGCTTTGGGCAGCTTGGTGACATCAGTCATCATGACTGCAAGAAACTGACATTTTATGCAGAAAGAACTTTGAGAAACCTCGTTATGTCATCATCTGCGGAAGCAAAGTCTGCCCCCTCCCCTACCCCCCAGTTGGCTTTAGTCAATTCAGTTTTCCACTGTGAGGAAAAGAGACGGCGTGAACTGACAAAAGGCCTTCAGAAGTGTTGATCCTGAAGGTGTGTTTACGTGAGTAGTATCAATGTTTCACTGAAAGGTTGCTTGCATTTAGTGAAGGTTCATAAAAATGGATAGTACAGCATTGGGTGCAATTACATTAAGAGCATCCCACACACAAACGATTTCTGACAACCATCGCTCTGTTTTAGGTTTTTATTTGCAAAAGGCGTTTACATTCCTTCTCTCATAAAAACGGTCCTGGAAGAGGTTCTGGTACTACAGATACACAACTAAAAAAATAACTGGACCTGAATCTTTTAATTAAAAAATATTTTCATTAAAAACACTTCTGACATCACAGTAATGATCTGACATTAAGCAGCTAATATTTACAAATTTGTCCTTTATCTGGCATTTCATTGGATTAGTGTCAGACGCTAAATACAAAAGTGCTGGTGTTCCTAAGCTGCATTGTACTGTTTCAACAAGTGAAACGGTAACTGTGTATTGTTTACACTGATGCTTAATAAAAACAATCGAAATTTGCTTGTCCTTTTTTTTGCTCGTCTTATTTGAAGTACAAAGCATATATACACGTCTGACACAGAACACTGATCTACTTAAAATCTACCGTAATCCTTTATTTCAACAGAAATCATTAACCACAATTAACTTGAGTAGTATCAATATATTCATATATTTTTTAATAATAAAATCACATGTACTACCAAATAAATAGAAAACCTAAATAATAATCTCAGCATCTGATAGCTAATGAAAGTGCATCTGATATTTGTACTTCTCAGACTTTGATCAGAGTATCAGCAGTTATGAAAACATACTGAATTTTTGAGGATAAAGCATTCAAGGACCTGGTGTTACAATGGCTGACAGACCAAAAGTAAACATGTTCTTCATCACAAAATTAAAATCATACGGTGTTCATCGCTCGACTGGTCAGAGTTGCATCTTTTGCATCATCTAGCGTCCACAGCAGGAGTTCAGAGTCTTCTTTGGATTACTTTCATTCAGTTTGACTCGAGAATCTGACTGCCGCCTCAGTTTGACATTGTTCTTTACTTCTCTGTGGACAGAGGAGCAAAAGCAGATGTGTTGGCGTGGATTTTAAAGAAGAGCACCGAAACGCAAACGTTGCCGCCAGCCTCCTACCTCGCTAGATGAAGTACAGCCTCAACAACGTTAGTTCCCTCTTTGGCACTGGTTTCACAGAACAAGGCACCGTATGCCTGCAAGCAAAGCATTGACACACTTGATTGCTCCCAGGTTATTTAAAGACCTCGGAGGCAAAGCAGCTCAATAAACAGGTTCTACACCAGGGGAAAGAAACACATGACGCACCTTGGCCAGCTTCTCTCCGTGCAAACTGTTTACGCAGCTTCCCTGAGGAAGCCCGTCTCGAAGGTCCACCTTGTTCGCAATAACGCACAATGGGATTTGCTCCTCTGTTGACTCCTGAGTGAAAAAGGTGCACGATTAACGTCAGATTCCCGATTTGTGGAGTGGCTTGTCATCGCTCAGCATCATGACAGTTACCTGAATCTGATCCACCCACGCTCTGACGTTCAGGAAGCTTCTTTCTGAGGTCACGTCATAGAGCAGCAGGACTCCGTGTGCTTTACGGAAATAGGACCTGGCAATACTGCGGAACCTAGAAGAAGGAAGAGAATGCTGAGAAATTGAGCATTTTCCTGCTGCTATTTCCTTGTGTAACATTATGTCGGTCAATGAGAAACTAGCACCTCTCTTGCCCGGCAGTGTCCCATATCTGCAGACTTGTCTTTTCTCCATCCACTAGCATCCTCTTGATTTGAAAATCCACCCCTGAGAAACAAATATCGAATGTCAGTCATCAAATATCAACAATGAATCAGTGTCTTGTTTGTTGAATGTAACCTGTTTACTGTTGGGACCCACCCAGTGTAGTTTGAATATCTCCTCTGAACTCATTGAGCGTCAGTCTCAGCAGGAAGCTGGACTTACCAGCTCCTGCGTCTCCAGCCAAGACCAGGCGATACATTGGAGCAGGTTCGTCCGTTTCTACTATGTTTTCTTCGGATGGCTTTGTAAAATGTAACACAAAATGAGCTTACAAAAACATCACATGAACGAGGGCGTTTTCACAACAGGCATGTTTAACTGCTGCAAGAGCTCTCAGCGTTTTTGTGGATATGCCAACACACCAAACAAACTCAGACCCCTCTAGAAGGACCCAAAGGTTGTGGTTTGATTCATTTGTGCAATGTGGAAAGAGCAGCCTGCTTTGCATTTTGCTTTATGGTTAAAGAACCTTGAGGTTTGCCATACAAACATAACTACAATCTTCTGTGATGTGAAAAAGAGGCCTGAGATCTCATCAAAAACGGACCTGGATCCCCTTTAAAGTCCACTTACAGTGTAAACACAAAATTAACTGAGGTCTTTTTGCAGGTAGTTCGCTTTTAGGTTCACTTTACTTGGTTTGGTTCATTTAAAAAGAACCCAATGTCAAATCACCCTAAAAGGACCCAAAAGCGAATCGTACTCAGACCACCTCTGGAGATGGTATGAGTACAGTTCGCTTGTGGTTTGTTTTGTGGTTTGATTGATTCGTGCAATGTGAAAACAAAGAGGCACCAGTTTGCTTCGTGTTTTGGTTTATGTTTAAAGAACCTCCAGGTTTGCCATACAAACGTAACTGAGGCCTGAGATCTCATCAATGCTAAGGACCAAAAAGGGACCTGGATCCCCTTTAAAGTCCACTTACAGTGTAAACACAAAAGGAACTGAGCTCATTTTGCAATTGGTTCCCTTTCAGGTTCATTAGTAATCTGGGTTTGGTTCATTTAAAAAGAACCATATGTGAAATTGTGGCATTTCTTCTACTATAAAACATTAAAAGGCTAAACCATTTTTACCTTTGTGGAAAAAGCAGACAAACGCCTTCGTAGGGACGACGCGATGGAGCTCCCCCTGCTGGGAGTCACTGACACTACAGCTTCAGATTTTATATCCGATACCTGATACGTAACAGGAACACAAAAAAACACATTTCAATCCTCATACTGTGTTTTTGACTCAATTCTTAAACCAGGAGTTTGCTCTGACCTCCATATCAGACGGCACATACGAGTAACTGTGATGCACAGTTTCCACAGAGCCTCTGCTGTCGTCGCTGTCGTAATCGCTGCCCGAGCTTTCGGCCGTGTCCATCGACAACGGGACTCCACTGTCCAGGTACTTATCAGCCCAGTTGGCCACATGGGAGAAAGTCGACTTACTGGAATCCTGCTCTGTACTGCACCGGAGCACAAACACAGACGTCGGCTTCAGCTGTGACAATTTAATTTGCCGCGATCAATCCACAGATTCAGCGAAGTGTGGAGAAAAAACTGTCTACCTGCTGTGGTTGAGTGTGCTTTGTCGGAGAGGCTTCATCCTCCTGGCTGGGATTTCATTTTGTGGGGAAAGCTGTTGAGCGCACACACACACACACACACACACACAACTGAGGAAGTTTAATGTCATGGATGAAAACGTTAACCTGTCAGTGGGTGCGAGGAAATATATCATCTGCAAACAAGGGACCTACCCTCCTTTTAGACGCCACAGCTTCAGTGGCTAAAGCAGAGCGCAGCCCGTCATTGCTGTCATACAGAGTTTTGTTCATTTCTCTGCGCAGAATGAAGAGAGAGTTAAGGTCAGGTGTTTCATTTGATACAATGGATGTGTGCTTTACAAATGTGGGATGAGTTTGGTTGAACTTAAATGGACAATGAGGAGTCGTAGAGGATTCATGCAGAAAATTAAAAGTTTAAAAGTCAGTTTAGTATCTCTGACTGCCCAACAGTCTGGCACTGAATACACCAAAGTCTGTCTTTCTGGTGAACAAAACAAAGTCTTCAGTTCGTGAAGAAGTGGACATGCTGGAGATACAAGATTTCACCTGACACGAGTGCTGTTAGTGTGAGCTTGATTAAAAATGGAATTGACTTACTGGAGCGTCTGAATCTGAGTGGAGTAAGACTGGTATTCCATAAGCATCCTCTTCAGATCCTCCGTTTCTCTGTGAAAACACACAGATGATTTGATTTCACCGCGTTAAACAATGTGCCCGGGCCTCGACCGGTCGCCGCCTCACCTCTGGTATTGGGCTTTCTGGTCGGCGTACATGTTCTTCAGTTTGTCCAGTTCCGAGTGCAGGGCGGCGATGTTCGTGTGCGCCTGAAGCAGAGAGCACTGCAGCTGCTCGTTTTCCTGGGGAGGGAGAGAGAGAGAGAGAGAGAGAGAGAATGGCTGGATTGGTGCTATACTGTACGCATGTCGTTTATGGTCAAATGAATAATGATAAACAATTACATACCCGTGTGAGATCAGTGATTTGCCTGCTCAGTCTGTCCACCTTTTCCTTTGATTGTTTGAATTTTGATTCCTCCTGGCTCTTAATTGGGAACATACACATGAGCGTTAAACATGAAACAAGCGCTGAACATCTCCGAATGTTAACAAATCAACAACAGCGATGAATTTCAGGTCATGTACATCTGAACTTGGTCACTGACAGTGCTGTCTTCTAAGTTGTAGCATTCTGGAGATAGTTGGCGTTCACTTACCAGGTCCGTAGGCCTTTGAATTGGACCCTTATGGATCCCTGCGCTATTACCTCAGCCGTGTAAAGATCCGAGGTTATGAACACTACAATAAAAGCTAAATGCATCTTGTGGATTCCCAAATAGTACTGCGTTATGTTACAATGACGGTAACGCCTTGTAAAATAAATTTTCTGCGACATTCTGGTGAACATATTTGTATCCAAATAAACTTATGTGGAGTAGCTTTTAGAGGCTTTTCAACTTGTTTAGCACAGGGATCCATTCAAAAGCCTACAGACCTGGTAAGTTAACGCCAAATATCTCCAGGGTGCTGCAACTTAAAGAAAAACAAAGTCAGTGACCTAGTTCATGTGTAAATGACCTGAAATGACCTTTTAAACACAATCACAGTATATCACTTTAAAGTGCATTAGAGCTGAGCTGTTCCGCTCACTTGAAAAATGTAAAAAAAAAAAGGATCAGAGCCATAACTACTGAACTACAGGCATGCACCCCAGGATGCAGTGAGGACACACACACACACACAAACAGATCTGATCACCCAAACCATGTGCAGAGGTGGCCCAGGGCATATTTGTGTAATGTGAACGCAAACATGCCCCAAACTTCCTGGTAAACATTGCAGTATTCTAATAAAATGCCCAAACACAGTCTGAGCGAAAGGAAAAGCGACTGCTGCTGTTTGTCTTCATTCCCACTGTAATCAATGTTGGATTGTTACATATTCTGGATCTATCTGGATGTGATTCATGCTGTCTTAACTGGCAAACAGAGCTGTAAACAAAAATGTTCACCTAAAAACGTGAAAAAATTGGACAATTTTGTTCCATTCCATTCGGTGCGGCTGGGTTTTTCTTGAAATTAGCAGTACCTTTTTTTCACCGCACCTTAAAGGCACAGTGTCTTCCTTCTCTCTTTTCATCCTGTCAGACAACATTATGGCATCTTTCCCCACAGATAAACAGGCCAAAGTAATTTTGTGAAGAACACATACCTTTAAGAGCCTGTCCACGGCTGAATGCAGGTCTGACACCTCATTCTCGTGCCTCCTCTGCATGGTAGCCACGATTCCTTCCATTTTCTTGCGCTCCTGCAAACACGAAACCCAAGCTGTTAGAAGTGCGGCCTTGAAGAGGAGCTTTCATCTGACTTCACAGAGGCCCTTTGTGAGACACATAACCTGTTGCCGACTCTCAAATATGCAGGCAGCTCTCAAGAACCAATGTACAATACTTAAGTTTAGGTCAATTTACTTCACTGGAACTAGAATTTTATTCATTTTTCCACATGCTATAAACATATTTATTGTTTGAGAGTGGCTGTTTACTAAGCAGCCAGGTCATCTGGTCTGACTGTGTAAATTACAGGACTAACAAGCTCACTGTGAATACGGTCCAGTATCACACTCACCTCGTCTCTCACCCTCTCTTCTGTTCTGGCAAGTTGGTGCTGTATATCATCTTCCACCTCTGCCAGCTGACTGTTGTTCATTTCCTCTGCTCTGTTTGAACACACACACATATGCTCAAGTTTGTGTTGTAGCTCTCTCTGCTGCTTCATCAACACAGACTCTCCAAGACTAGTCCAAGAGGTGGATGTAGCAGTAAGACTCCATTCACACACACAGTATGCAACTTAATGAACTACTAGCTGCTGATCTGCCTTCATCATGCTGCAGTTGTGAAAGCGTCGTCGCAGCACCTGAACCAACCAGAGTGGAGGTTAGAGAGGGGAGAGGCTTAGCAGAGCAGCTTCCACAGGTGCACTTATGTTTGTGTGAGGGATTTCTCAAAAAAGGACAATTAACCTCACAAAGTTCTATCTTTATTACAAATTTAACGTCAACATTTCAGAGTTGAATGTATTTATTTTACTGGTGAAAATATATTGGGTATTAAATGAGTAGTTTGTAAATGGTTGAAATAAAGAACAGGAAACACATTTAAGTGTTCCTACTTCCTTGTAAATGGAATGTTACCTCTCTCATTCCTTGCAGCGACTGAACCAAAGAAAGAGCACAAACACAGTTTAGACACAAACCCATTCCATGTGCAGGACAGGGAGGAGTGCCTCAAAGGCCTCAGTGAAATTAATACAAACGTATTCATTTACTTCCTTAATTCTTTCAAAAAAATAAACCACCAGCATTCACACTGTTGTTATTCAGTCTTAACATCAAAAACCTCTTTAACAAATTTTGAATTAGTTTATTATTGTGCTGTTAAGTATCGGCTCTCTGCTGCCAGCTATGTGGGAATGACTTCAGTGTTTGTCAGTATATCAGAAAGAATCACATTCACAATACAAACAAATCTGTTACATGTGTTGTTTTAGACATTTGTTTTTAATCCAGATTCCAGATAAGATAAAATGGATTCTAAAAGCAGTCACTGAACAGCTTGTGACTGCTTTTAGAAACTACTCCTTAGTCTCAGTGTAGCTCTCTCCCTTATTTGAGTGAATGTGAATGTCTTTCTCTGTGTCTGCGTGTGAATGTGTGTTAGCTGGGACACACTGGCAACCTGTTCAGGGTGTGCATTTCACCCAAAGAATACTGGGCTAGGCTCCAGCCTCTGGCGACCCTGAACAGCATAAGTGAGTCAAGAGAATAGAGAGATGGAGGGAGGACAAAAAAGCTTTTACCATTTGGTAAGGCCTCTTTTGCACTGATACATCAATACTGACTTACCAACAAGTCACAGAGATCATTTAGTTAAGTTTTTTTTCTCCTTTTCTAAGTGTGGAGACTAGTGAGCCGGCTGGCAGGTAGCATGTTAAACTGCAGCGGCACTGAAAGGCCCCATTAGCTGCTTAGTCAGGCAGTGTAATGCAGTGGTGTCACTGTCTGGGGGCTCACAGGCCTGAGTTTATTCAATGTCTTTGTGCTTTTGAGCCACAAGAGGGCAGCAGATTCCCAACTATGGGTTCATGCAAGGTGACATCAGTATGAATTCTACCGAACTCAAAAACTGAATATTCAATGGTAAAAGTTGTGATTCAAATCAAACACAACTCTCACTGCTCACACACAGATTATTCTACAGGAACTCTGTGGTGAAATGATTCCGTTTGTCTAACTCAGAGTCACTCCGCATCACCTGTGTGATTAATTCGGATTAAAGCAAGACCACGATCAGACGGAGACACTCCTTCTTACCGCTTCAAACTGGTTTCCAGCTGTTCACACTCGAGTCTGTTGTCCAGGCTTTGACTGATCAGAGAGTGGATGACTTCCTCATACTGCTGCAGCACAGTGGTGTTTGCAGAGGAGTGGATGGCCTGGTACAGATCAGCCAACTGTTCTTTAAGACTGTGGGAGCAGAACAAACATGTAACTGGTGGCAATGGACAGGTCAGCGCTGTTATCTCACCACACCCATTGTGACTTATGATCATGTCCTGTGAAGGAATCCACTATTTTCCCAAATTGCCCAGGCAGGAATCATGTAGAAATTCAAGTACACAGAAAAAAAGTCTTCGCCATTTGTTGGCTTTCCCCGTAGTTTTTCACAAAGCAAACAAAGGCCTATTCAATAATGCAAGTTTAAACTGTCGGAGCACAATTCACAAATGTTACTTAAACTTTACATCAAGATTTGGGAGTGCACAGGGACATATTTTCATGCTCAAACTAAGTTTTGAGAGCATCCAAGGACAGAAGTGTAACTCATTTGGAGCCCACAGGAGAGCTGTGTCTCTGTTTCAGTGAGCATTAGGGATTCCTTTGCTGAGTCTCCAAAGACTGAGCGGTTTGTGTTTTCCTCCAATCAAACCCAAACTGAAATCAGAGTTAACGAATCGATTTGACCTGGACATCGTCCTGCTTAAAGACTTACTG
>OMOW01027193.1:0-11090 GCA_900312555.1 Lamprogrammus exutus | reverse complement strand
ATCCTCTAGTAACAAATTTCACAGTACTTCCCAGCATGGTCCACTGGCTTTTAAGTTTGTCTAAAGTAGTACTGAAACAATCAATTTATTGTAAGTAAAAAGCAAATATGTGGAATTTACTGTTTTCTCTGTATTTCATGTAATTATAAGGTGAAACTCATTGTGTCTTTTTAATTGCTAAGGCAAAATTAGGAATTTGACGACATTGCTTTGCACTCTGGGGATTTTGTAAGGGGCATTTGCAACCATTTGTTTTACATTTTATAGAAAAAGCAATCAATAGATAAATTGATACTGTAGACAGTTTGTTAGTTTCAGCCCCAGTCTGGAGACATGTTAAAGAATAAAGCATACAAGCCTTATTTGTAGTTCTAACAGGTTTTATGAAACAAACAAATATGACTGTATTTTGATTCAACAAATGACCGCTTTCACAATTACAGCTTGGCTATGAGCACTACTAACTTTATAGATATACTGTTAATATGCCAGAAGATTCAATTCAAAACAATTTTAACACAGCATTCATACAGTAAGGACTTTATGCTTATTATTATCAGTTCCTGTAAACACAAACATTCACTTGTACAACCTCTTAGATGAGAAGAGTTTCTATTTCGTACCATGTTTTTAGCTGTAGGGCAGACATATTAAACAATATGATTATGTTACCTTGTATTCTGGGTGAATCTAAAGGGCATTTGACAGTATTTCTGATATGTTACAAACAAACCAATCGATTGAAAAAGGGATTAATGAACTCTGAGCCATGGATCGTGAAAGGACACTATTAGAGGCTCACATGTTATGGTTCTTACACCGGGAGGATCACCTGTTCATTGTTTGTCTCATAGAGGGAGACACGCAAAACTGTATCAATAATCGTCACACCTGTATGAGTAACAGCGTCAGTGGGCCTAACCTTTATTAAATAAATTAGCACCGCCCTATAAGTCGAGTTTATGAATCACCTGGACTGTGTTTGTGCCAAATAGTACCTATTGAATCGCGTTTCTAGTATTAAAGTGGCTAGAGAAAGTAGTTAAACATTGGTGAGTACGGCATGGAGTCTTACCCGTCGGAGAGGAGCGACACCTCAGCGTCCATCCTCCTGCCCACAAACTCTTCCCACGGACGGCCATGGTTTCGGGAGTTCCCCCCGCCGAAGGCCGCCAGGTCCAGATCCTCGGAAACCTCCTGAAACCTGGACGAGAAGTTGTTGTAGTCGATGCATCCATCCGCGTCCGCGTCGAACCTCTCGAACAGCGTTTTAATTTCACTCTCGGGGACGTTCAGCTCCCGGCACACTGTCATAAAGTCTTCGTATTCAATCGTGCCGGACTTGTTCACGTCGCAAGCTGAAAATAATCGCTCCAGACTCGGTCGGTCCATTGTTATGTATAAAATAAACACACGTATAGCGGATAAAATTGCGAAAAGCTAAACTTAAACCGAGCTGCACTCAGCCATTTTCACAATAAAAGCTTCAAACACACTCCTAATTAGCATCTCCCACAGGCGCTAACAGCTGATTGGTCCAGCTCTCTGCGTGGGCGTGGTTTAAGAGAATCGTCGGAACTAACGCGTATCCCGACCTTTGATCGATCAGTTCTCCTCTTTAGATCTAATTAATTTAATAAAAATGAGTTTGATCTCCTATCAGATCCACACGTTTAGCGGAGCCGTGATGCTGTCGTAACGCTCAGGTTACATTTAGAGATATAATCAAGAGCTTCTTGGCTCTGTTTACCTTTTAGGTGTGTATGGTGCATGTGAGAGTTTTTATCAGAGATACACTCCTCGTTTCACTGAGTTTGCAGTGTTTGTTTCTGACCCCACCCTTGCCCGCGGGTAGATATTTTAATACCTAACTATGTTTTCAGTCACTGTTTTTGTTTGGAAGCAGGTACACTAATATTGCGGGTTACACCACCAGGATTTCTATCTTATAATAACATTTTTGTGTGCGTTAAAGATGGTCTTTACTGCTCTCCAGATAAGGCGCTGCTGTCATACTCTATTTACAGTAATGGATTATGTGTTGACTTAGGCTGCACACTCGCCGGTGACCTGCTGTTTTCACAGTGGCAAAGTATATACCAAATAGCTGGATAGTCATAGAATGTAGGAAATTAATAATAAATTGTAAAATCCAATCCAAAACTCAAGCACTTTTCTATAGCTTGCTGAGGGAAATATTGAAGTTAAAAGTCACTGTCCTTATGCCAAATAAGAAAAGTATCCATTTTATCTTTATTTGAAAAATTAAAATAAAGTGCTTTTTATATACAATACAATACAAAAAAGAAAAAAACAGTAGTGATGTATGATACAAAAAATACAGTTCACAATATTTTTTACATTGGCAGCTGAACTTACAAAACAATTTTACATATAAACTTGTACTTACAATACATGTTGATAAGAGTTTCAGCAACGTGTACTGTCACAAAATGAAGGCCTGACTATAGTGGTTCTTTTAAGAGGAAACAGACGATACTGCAACCGTGTACAATGACTGTGACGTTCAGATTATTATTAGCCGTATAATAATTTAGGCTTGTAATAAAAAAGCATGTTCAATACTAAACCACTGTTTTTATTTGTTCTGCATTTGGGAAAATTGAGTATTGTTGCGATGACAGCCACTTCACTAAAAGCTGCCAAATGAGAATGTTGTTAACAGTCAAAGCATGAATTATAATTTTTTTTATCATACTGCATGATTGATTACAGGTAACCAGTCTTTAAGATCCACACAGCCATTTTACATTTACTGTAACTTAATACTAAGCTTATCTATACTTGAAAATCAGCCAGTGGTTATTTATGTGCTACAGAATTTAGTCCCTGACTGGGTTTGAAGCTACCCCAAAAAGAAGTGAATATAAATAAAGACAATTCTTGAGCACATTAAACTCTGAAATAATATAGCACAGGTTATGCAATCTTCTCTCTTAGCACAGCCAATCCCCGTCTACCTTCCTCATATGGTGTAACATTTCACTCTACAGCACTAATACCTGGTTTGTTCACTATCCCAACAGGCACATCTCGTATTTAAAGTTTAAAAGGCATTCGGCATTTGTTATTAAATTCCTAACCTGTACTGTACTAAGGCTTTTCAACATTATGTGCAAAACGAATGCATTCTGAGTTACTGTATGCAATGTGCTTTCCTGCATTTATTATTATTCTTTATGAATTTTTAATTCTACTGACCAGTTTACAAGGCGAACTCAAGTAAAACCTAAATCATATTCTAGGGGTTGAAAAATGAACTCAGGTTACATTGCTGAGGCAGCTTGCCCCATAACTTTGTTGGATCAAATGATTTATAAATGAATCATTAGTCTCGGGGGATGGACAATCAAGATGATCACAAAGCATAATTATTACACTGATAATTGAACGTTACGATGGAAATTATTGCTTTTATGGTTGCATGTCAAACCACTTAAGCAAGCATTCTGTTTATGGTAAGGAAATGAAACGGAAGATTTCTTCCATTCAGAAACACACATCATTTAAGATCTTAAAAAACAAAGCTGAGGCTGTACAGACGTGCGTCAACCGGAGATGTAAGAATAGGCGCTGTACCTAAATCTTTCACGTCTTCTTTTGTGAGTAGTTATAGATTTTAAACATATTAAAGAGTGGCTATGGAAAATGTCACTCTGTAAAAGACACATTTTGGCCTGCAAACACATTAATATAATAATCATTTTACAATCATTCATTATTGTTTTTCATGTTGGGATGGATAAACAGCATTGAATTATTGTATTGGGCCCTTAACTTTTATGTTTATCTATATCTGGGAAGCCTTTGCAATATCCATTAAATTCCTCCATCAGATTCTCAAGAATGGCTAAAAACGTACATACTTAGATTTAGTGTTACGTAAGTGAGTGTGTGTGTGTGTGTTTGCAGTGCCACTGATACACAGTACTGACACCTTTGTGCTTATTCAGTCTCGGTGAGGTCCTCCTGGTGTTTACCCCACTTCACATTATTTGTTTTGCATAGTCTGCCTATCAGAGAACAGCATGATAATACTTGGAATCATCACCATCGTTACATTGGTGACAGACACGCTCTTCCATCAGTAATATTTGTACCCACCAGCATTGTCAATGGTGCAGAAGCATATTTGTATTACTCTTTATTTATTGGTATACCATACTCTTTTTCGTTTTGTCTTTTGGTGTGTAAGTGACTGAGCAGTTTCCTCCTTTTCCTTAATGTGATCCTTTGTTTGTGTTCTCACTTCATAAATTATGGTCTCTGGCTCTTTGTAAACACCTTTTTTTCAATCAACTGTCTCAACGAGCGACGCGTATCTTCTTTGATTTCTGTATCTGTAATGGCTGAGTTACATTTAAGCCAAAACAACCTGCCATTGTATTGTTAGTGTAGAGTCTGAAGCGTGGATGTTTACCTTGCTATAGTACAGTACATAGTGCATAGCCTCAGTGAAACGTAGGCTGTTACCAGATGGCAGAAATGAGAATAATCCAACAACATCGTGTCTGCCGGCAGTGAAAACATGTCAAAATATCAGTCTGACTTTCAAAGCATTACCTGAAGGTTATATGGACGGACTGAGTGGTAATGCTATGAAATTATATAATTGAATCATGGACAGACAACGCAGCCTCCACGCTCGTTTACTTTCCATTGTGAGCCGTATATGAAATTGTCTGAAGGCAAACTGGAACTTCTTCAGTGTGCTTTAAATGCACTTGAACACGGTGGGGTACCATAAAAACAAAAAGGAAATATACATGGATCACAGGGACAGAACGAAAAGACAAAGTGCAAAATCTGTGTAATGAAATGTCCCTCCGTAAAGAGTTCGGAGACCCTAAGTTTTCCCCCTTTCAGGGTTTTGTTTTACTCAACAAGTGCACTCTTTCCTGTCAGTTTACAGTGGGTCACTCCACATAACATGAAGTTTATCAAAGCCGGCCTCACACGATGGAGTCTTTAATTTCAGATCCCAGTCTCACCCGTGGCCGTGGACATGTGGGGGAAATCTCTACATGGCTCTCTCGTAAGTTCAGCGGCCTCTTCTCTGACTCTGAGAAGCTCTTACTGTTGTCTGGCGACGAGCACTCGTGTGGCGGAGTGCTGCAGATGTAGTTGTCGTTGAGGGTCTGGTAGCCCTTATGATCTGACGCCGGTGCTGTGACCGCGTTGCCGTTGAGAGGCAGGTTTTCTGTCGGTTTCCCGACTATTCTGGGTTTCTTCTGCTGCATGTTGGGACACTCGCCCTCCTTGAGCATGGACTTCATGTGGTCGCGGTTCCTGTAGATGACAAACAGAGAGAAGACGACCAGGGAAAATGCCAGCAGGGCGCACACCACAATGAGCTCGTTCCAGTAGGTCTTGGTGTTGATCTGCGGCGAGCGGGCCTCCCCGGGCAGGATGATGAGGTCCTCCTGGGAGACTTGTGGCGTATGCGAGCGGCTTGTCAGGGTGGTGCTCTCCTGCTTGGGCTCGCCCCTGACGCAGTAGTTCGCCAGCAGTTGCCTGAAGCCTTCCTCCACTGACCAACACTCATAGGTTTCCTGCCTGTCTGCTTGAGCCACCACCACCAGCCCCCCCTCGGGGCTCGGGTAATGGAAGTGACCTGCACTCTCGCTGAACTCCCATCTCCTTTCAGCCAAATTAGACCGCAGCTTGCAGGGCAGTACTTTGAATGTGTTGGCCGGTATAATGATCACCTGGCATGAAGGCGTTCCTATAAAAAGCCACAGTAGATGTTAATTTAATAGATGAACGTTGGGTATTGCGTGAATTAAGATGGACAACATTCATTTAATGGTGGTTGACCAGACTGTGAACACATGTAATGAAGAAGAGCTGATTCCACTTACGTGCAGATGGAGGTTTAGCAAACCGTGGGCTGGGCCCTGTCTTGTTGCAAATGACTGATGTGTCTGCTTCATCTACATCCTGCTGCAAGAGACTGAAACACAGACATTTTATTGTACAGGCGGATTTATAAATTAACAATCTTGTACTTACATAATTTAGGAACACATATCTATTTAATGTGCAAAACTGGCGGTAGGAGATTGTACAGTGGGATACGTACTTGCCTGGTGGAGCCTGTCTGACATCCACACACTGCCTCCCGTTCCAGGCACAGTAAGGATCCCTGGAGAGCACACACTCCCCGCAGCTCTGGTAATTAGTGCAGTTAGCTACTGGGACCTCCACCAGTTCAGAGAATGAGGAAACATAAAGCCGACCCTGTGCAGGAGAGAAGGCGGGGCAGGGGACCAGGAGAACAGTGCCCCAAATTCAGTTACTGGGTTACTATTTTCATCCAGTGTCTTCCTCATCTGACCCTGATCTACATTCCGTACCCTCATCTTTACTCTGTATCGGTAAAACAGCAGCGTCTTTGCCTTAACGTACAAATCTACGAGTAGAAAAATAGATTTTGGGACAGACATTCAGATTCAGGAAATTCCAGCTGTTAAATATGCAGCTGTTTGCAGTTCCCCAGAGAGACAGCTCCATGTAATTATCTCGCTGAACATGAGTTTCCCTTTAGGCGGCAACACTTCATGGCTCATGTAATTCCTAAACTGCCAATAAATGCATTTAGCGAGCTTGTTATTACTTCTCACCGTGAGAGAGCTCGATAAAACAAACTGAGTCTCTCTTCTCCGTGCACTCGACTGTACCTTCTCAGAGTCCAGCTCGATGTGCTGCACCGGTTGGGAGTCACGGAGGACGACCATCTCTTCAATGATGTGCATCTTGTTGTTGATGTTAATGGCTTTGTGAAGTCTCCCATCATCTAAATTACATGAATACACACAAATTAGATTAAATTCAACTCTAATGGACAACATAGGATGATACAATGGGGCTGATAATTGTGTGTGTGTGTGTGTGTGTGTGTGTGTGGTGGCATGGTCCCGTACCTGTGCCGATGAAGAGTACATTGTAGGCCTTGTGATTTGCCAGGACACGATGGACAGCAATCTGCGTGTAGCGAACATTGCGCTTCAGTAGCAGAGGCGGGCTGCGGATCACGTTGTCCATCAGGAAGTGGTCTTTGACGAAGTTCAGCACCTTGTCTGGCATGTGGAGCGAGGAGGAGATTCCCTGCTCCCTGGCGACATTTGTGATACACTGTGGAGGCAACATAACCACTTTATCAATCACAATAATCAATAGGATATCTATGCTTTTGAAGGGTTTTCACTGATTGAACTGATATCAGCCTGCCAGAAACTCAAGCTGACAACAAGGGAGGGCGGCACGATTTTAACAAAACATCATATTGCGATAACATCAAGGGATCGCTTTGTTGTATTTGCTCAACAAGAAATACTAAATTCCAAAATCAAACAAGCCTTTTTTTGTATTTTCAAAATCACACCCTTTTTAATATATCAACATAAATACAAGAAAAGAATCCTATGAGCATTTCCTCTTGGTGAAGAATATTTTACAGCTCTTTATGTGACCGGACAGCAGTTGGGTGTCAGTGGCTACAGACCAGACAGACAGGAGCAGAGTGATGCAGGTATCTCTGTGCCATATGATCAATATACATGGATCTTTAACATTTAAGAGTCCATATCTTATTTTGTCCTTGAGAAAGTCTAGGGAGTACATAAAGCAGAGAAGCGCTCCTCCTCACTAACACATTCAGTGAATCCAGACATTATTCATTTAATTAATCAATCGCCTCCTTTCACGTTTTAATAATTGCGCATTTTCCTATCACGGGTTCGTTTTTTAATTCAATCAATTGTGAAGCCCTACAACATTTTCACAAGAACCATGTTTGGAGTGGTGGACAGTAATGCCAGCTACACACATATCAATGTAAGCCCCGATGAAGATGTGGTTGATACAAACGCACAAACGAGGACCCCTACATATGACTGACATTGCATGTTGCTGGCTTCTGTCATGGTCGCATCTACATCCAGCAGAGGGCAGTAGGCAGTTACTCACCGCTCCAGGCCGAGGCTCTGGAACCGGATGGTTGTATGTGTACCACTGCTGGGTTTCTCGGTTGACCTCGCGGTATCGCCCGTTAAAAGCCTTTTCCACTTGGTCCATAGTGAAGGAACACACTGCAGAGCTCCCTGAAGCACCCTTATACCTTAACAGAGATTAACAAGTATATCAAAAAATGTTACATGTGTCGTTTATATTGTATATCCTCTTCTTTGTAAATGACAAAACCGTTTATCCTCGAACTAATGGAATGCTGGCTTCAATCTTCTCTGAGAGCTCAAATAGCAGCGCTTAGAGACTCACACTTGTCTCTCTCACTTCAATTTCTTTCAATGTGTATTAGAAATCTCGTAAATATATATTGAGGTATCATTTGTTGATGTCTGAAGTGATTAAAGCATTGAAAATCAGTCCTCACCACTGGGACGTGAAGACTCCGTAAAACACGGTGTTCTTCCAGTCCTCGGGGCTGGGTGTCAACACAAACATGTCCTGGATTATGTTGAAGGGGAACCCATCGTCCGGCAAAGAGCACAACAGCTGCGCCTTCAGGAACGTCGTCCATTTCTTCTGCAGAACCCTCTCACCTCCCTTGTCGCCCTGCAAACGCAAGCAGTGTTTGCTAAACAGCGCAACAATACATGCAACCAGTAGAGGGGGTAAGCACACAAGATTGACACCTGTCTGTGGTGGTGAGTGGCAACGATGCTTTGCACAAACATTTTGATACATGATGATGGCGTCTTACTATTTAGTAGTAATAAGTTCCTGTACAATATGTTATTATAACATACCTTATATAAAATACGTACAGATTTTTGTATCATATATATCATATTAGGAAAATAATTTTGGACAGCATATTTACCTTCTTCGTGACCAGATATAGAGAACAAACTGTGCCCTGAGGTATAGCCATTTGATTTTGGTAATTGAAAAATGTTAAGCACTTACAGTAAAACCATAATGAGCACAATCAATTGTGTTCATAACACAGATACTGTATAACCCGAGGCAGCAGACTTCTAGGTCACGAAAACAATATACATCATTACAACCGGCTCAGATAAAAAATGCTGGGGGCTTTGACGAGGGCAAACACTTTTAAATCGTAAAGAACAAAATGAGCCGCTCTCAGACAATCCTTCACTGACACGACCGCTGTGAGCCAGGGCCTTTGGCAGCAGCCTACAAAGTGATCTCCAGCATGAGGCCTCTGTGACACGCAGACTAATTTGGCTACACAGATTGTACAACAGGATAACCGTGCAAATAGGAGAACAACTACATCATTGAAAACCAAAGTGATTCGTGTGTGTTGTATGTAAAACAGAGTTACACGTCTCAGTTATGTAAATAGATAGATGTTAAGCCGATACACCAGCCATAAAAAAATGTTTATTTTGGTTTTGCTGAAAGACCTGGGATTTAAAAGAGTGGATGATTTTCTACGCCAACCAGACAGTTGCCTGTGATAACAATTTTTTGCCATTTTGGAATAGATCTAACAAGGTTGGAGGGTGGAGGAAGTAATTGCTTTAAAAAAGAAAGAGAAAGACTAAATGGGCCAAACTACCTGAAGACCCTGTAACAGAGTAGATTCAAACGAGTCCACTTTAGAGTAACATTCATCAGATGAAATGACAGTGCTGGATGAGAAGGGAAATGACACATGACCAATGCTAAGCTTCCACAGCAATTACTTGTTGAGGTAAGCCAGGCAGATAATGAGCAACATATATTCCCTGGTTCCACCGACTGAAGCTACTTTTATAACTTAATGCCACTCTATATCTTAACTGACTTCTGAATAATTGAAGCAAATGGATCCCATTCATTAATCCCTTGTAAAAGCATCTCTTTCGAGGGCTGTTCAAAAAGCCCAAACACGGCAGAGTAATGCCGTCTTTTCTGAGAACCTGAACGCCACCCAGGATGAAAACATGTTTTTATTTGGTTGGTTGATTTATCCCCGTTTAACACTGAAAAGCTCTATTGAAAATATAGAGTTTAGAGAAGGGAACTTCCACAGACTGACACACGTTTTCTTTGTGGGATAGGATAATCTGTACCAAAAGGTTTTTACTCAGTACATATTCCAGCCATATCTGGCCACATCCAAAGTCAACACGCTACACGAGTCAATATTTACATAAATCTGTTAAATGGAAAGAATGTATTTGTTTGGATGACGGAAAAAACGGACTTGATAACAGAGCCGGAGCTGCAGTCAACAATCTGCACCGTGTCTGAATGTGAAACAGTGACTGACAGCGGGGCTCCCTTCCACCTTTGCGGCTTACGTCTGACACAAATAGGTGGCGCCTTCCCTTTATCTGACAGCGGGGTCACGGTCTGGAGAAACACCTGGAGACAGCCAGGATCTGAAAATAAAGACATACTCTCCGCGCGTACGCTTAAACATCTTACACGGCGCTGCTGCATTGGCGAACACGTTTGGAACAGTAAACCTTAATTCATCGTGTTTTCTTAGGGGTGAGTATCAAACTGTCAGCTAGTGTCCCTCATCCTCCTTGCGCTGTGATAAACATGATCCCCTTTCCACAGAGACAGATTTGGAGAACCGTAGAAGATCATTAATAGTGTTTAGAGAACAGTAGAGGCCCTAAAAATGTCAACATTACTGTGAGGTCTGTATTTCAGTTTTAAAGCCCTGAGTTGAAGTATTCCAGCAGGTGATAACCCATTTCTGTGCGACGGCCTTGTGCTACAGTAATTGTAAGCCATTCCTCATTGGCTACAGAATTCTGTCTGAACACAAATATTTACTGAAACGTGATAAGAATGGAGGGAGGAGAGGATCAGGAGAAAAAGAACCAAACACAGGGAAACATGCAGGAGGAATGTGTTTCTGTAACAAGAGATCCTCCATCACAGCCCAGAAGGAGTGTGAGCTATGGGCCTCCATCTCAGATTTAGGCTGTAAGGAGCTTGCAGAAGACATACAGCTGCGTACTGTACACAAAACACACTCGCTTCTATGAACACTGATTCCAGCAGTGATGTGAGGAAGGATCAGGACGTCTTACTGAAAGGGGGGGGGGGGGAGGCACCTTTAAAAGGGGACGTGTGTC
>OMOW01027170.1:4151-14291 GCA_900312555.1 Lamprogrammus exutus | reverse complement strand
ATTACTTTTACCTTAAAGGGTATTTCGGCAAAAGTATATTTGTTCACAGCTCATTGCCATTTTTTCCATTTTAATTGACCATTGTAATATTCACAAATGTAAGTTATAAAAATCCTTACTACCACAGTTTCAGTGTCTATTCCACTCTTTGAGTTATTATTATTCTGCAGCAAAGAATTAGATTTTGTTTTGGTGAAAATGGCTGCTGTGTGTACACAGTGCACTTTCATTATGTGTGGGTGTCAGTAACTTTCTTGCTCATATTGTAAAATACTGTATTCAATTTCACTATAGCATACGCGTATGCACGACATTTTTCTGTGATTTCTCGTACAATTAAGTAGGTGGTACTTTGATTTACTTTGCTCAGTGGTACGTCTTAGTCTTTGTCTTGATGTGCAGTGTGAGATGGTCTTATTACTGTCTTTTTGTCCACCTGATGTATTCCAGTATTCCCCTTAGTTCTATTTGTTCGCATAAACTCCAGGGGAAATATATGGTTGTTAAGCATGTTGAATGTGACTTTCTTGGTGGCATTTTGTGCTAGCTAGGTAGATGCTTATCATAGCTTGTTTGCTGGAGACAACTGTGGTTTTTTATCAGGGGTTGGAGAGATCTGCTGAGGTATTTGTGACTGTATTTGTGTAGTCCAAAGCAACAAAGTAAAAAGGGCTCATATGCTAGAGTTCTATGGCAACTCCTGTTGGGTTCATTACAAGAAGAGACCTTTTCATATTACAGCATTTATATTCAATGTTATCATCAAAAATGATTGTTGCAGGTTTACAAGTACTCTTTTCCTTTCTCTCTAGGAGTTAGCAGAAAATCAGTACTGCAGGTAAAATTCCCTGATGGAACCAAGATAACTGTTTCAGTCTAATGTAAACCTATTGGAAATTACTTTATTAATATAACTTCTGTGTTCATTAACTGCCTCCTAAAAGCTGTGAATGCTGGCACAATTCATATTAATCAAGACAAACAAGCTCACATTTTCCTTTTTTCTTTAATTTGTTACAATTTATGAACAGAAAGTTGTCATGACATGAGCAGAGAAATGTTTGTAGTGAATTCATTGCTCAGAAATGAAATACTTGTACTTCATGATCAATTGCCAACAAAACAATAAATAAAAATCAAAAGACTTCAATCTTTGTTTTTCTGATTGAAGATAAAACTGGAGAAAGAAAAGCACCAAACTTCCGCAGATTTAAAGTTGTATTATTGTGTGGTAGAATCTCCTCTCTAATATGTTGTGCATTCTGCTGGTCCAGCTTTATGTGACTAGCCACAGGTAATTTAGTAGGTGTGACACATGCAAAGTAAATATGCAATAAACCTGACACTTGCATAGAGAGGAGACATAAATGGAATGGTCACTTGCCACAGAGATGTGACAGATTCATCTTCATCTACCTCCAAATCCTTCCTTTGATTTATAATACAGCGAGTGCATGTAATAACTGGTAAATATGACCTTTTTTATTCAGCTGGACAAAGAAAAACATTTGGCCAATGAAGTAGAGGAGACAGACAAAGAATAAAGACAGCAATGAGATGGGCAGCAGGTCCTCCTGCTTCAGTCTGAAGGGTTTTGAATGACGATCAAGAAGTAGTCCTTATCTGTGAAAAGGACGAGACAGTTCAATCCAATGACAGGCTCAACCACATGACATTTTCACACACATTAATAAATAACAGCGCAACAATACAGGTTGTGAGGTTTCTCAAATGGAAATCTCAAAATTCTTAGGTGTTAAAAGAGTCCTAAACACTTGAGCATCCCAAAGACTTCTCTAACTTTACAAAGCAGCTGCTCTGTTTATTCTCACCTGGAGCAATCATGATCTCATTTTTCTTGGAGCGAACACGAAGGAAGGTGAGGTCGTTCTGGGGGTCGATGTCGCGCACAGTGCTCCTCGCCTTCATCACTAGCTGGTGGATCAATCCTGCGTACTGCACTGTGCTGGAATTGTCCAGGGTGGTCTTAATCGGGATTCCTACAAAACAAAACAGCTGCATGGTAAGAGTTTCCTCATAACCACAAACTGTTGTAACACAATTATTTTAGTCAGATTAATTGGAATTGTTGAAACTGAAATAACTGAAATTGAAATAAGAATAACTCTGTTTACAGTGCTCAACTATTGTGCTGTCTTTAAGATTACACACACATCCAGACATCAGCCTGACTATAGAAACAAATAATTTCTACTCAAATTGCTGTGGCTATCGGGTCACTGAAAACAATTTAAATGATTTATGGAATAAGTGTAGACATATAACTACACAACAGTGCTAAAAGTATGTAGACAGCCAAATAGTAACCACATATGTCACTGTAAACCATCTAATTCCAAGACCCCCTTTTGCTTTCCACTGGATTTTGGAACACTGCTGAGGGGAATTGCTTCCATGCTGTACTAGCATTAAGAGTTACAGTGATATGCTGTTTATATGTTTATATTTATGTTTGTGATATGAGTTTAATGATTTTCGAGAAATGTATGTCCAAATCACAGTAGGTCATTGTTTTTTGTAAGTTGGAGCATTTTTTAGATATATGGAGTTCACTTACCAGGCTGTAGTACTTTGAATGGACACTTTTTGAGCCCTGAGCTATTTCTTCAACAGTGCAAAGACAGACGTTATGCACAATAAAAAGTTAAGCGCATCTTGTGGACAGCCTTGTAAAATCAATTTTCTTTGGGGCACTATATTTCCATACAACGCCCTGCATGCATATCTCTGCAACATTCTCTCAGCTGCTTCATGTTATGGGGCGATATCACGCAAGCTGAGAAGTTACTATAGGATCGCGAATCCATGAAAAATACAGACGTTTCCTGGTCAGGTGTCATAAGAAAACTTTCTGGGGCAACAGTGAGCATATTTGTATCCAACTACACTTATAACTTTGTGTAGAGTAGCTTTTAAAATATTTACTACGTATTCCATGGATCCACTCTACAGACTATGGACTAACAGCAAAAAACAATGTCAGTGACCTAGATCGGATGTTATTTTCCTGAAAAGCATAAAATTGTGTAAAAGCGCCAGTGTATCACTTTAATATCACTGAAACAAAATCATTATTCATCCCTCACCAGCAATTACATAGGCTGCGTCCACATGATTTTGTCCATGCAGAGATTATGGAATACGTATCAAAAAACAACGCTCAAAAATCATATATCAAAAGTACATCAAATATAAATCAACATATAAAATCAACCCGGAACATCACCTTCTGAATTGACAATGATGATTCCTTGCACTCCTTTCTGAGTCTGAATTCTCTTCAGTGTTTCCTCTACTTCAGCCTGGAAAACAACAACATCAGTTAGCATCTCCTTCTTTAGTGACGCGTCCCATGTTTGACCAAACCTTTGGTCAAACATAACACTTTAACACTCACCAGTGTGAGAATGACATAGACTAGCTGATGCTAACGTTGCTGAAACACCCTACCAACCTGACAACGCCCGGCTAGCATTAGCAAGCTAGCTTGAGCAAAATGTTGTTTAAACATCGTGCATTATTCATTCGCTACAGGTCTCATAACACACAATTGTTGAATAAGCGAGGGTCATGCATCACATCCTACCATTTCAGGAACTTGAGTAGTCGTAGAAATCAGACTCCGATCTCAGTAAAATACCAGACAACAATCCAGTTTTGTTGCTATAGTTGAGGACGTTGATAAACTTCCGGGTCATCTGCTTTGACGCGATCATGTCACAGGGCAAACGTGAGATTTTAGATTTTATTTGTTTATTTTCTATCATTTACAGAATTCCTTGAAAATGTGAGATTTCCAGTAAAACTTAAAACGTATGCTATTATCTTTGATGCAATAAGGTTATTTTACTATTACGTAATTATAGACATTACACCTGTGAAATATCTTCAGGGCTCACAAACTACACAGAAACTGAACTGAAATTGATATACAAATTGTACTACTTGATGTTATTTTATTTTTTGTACAAGATGATCTTGAATGTAATAGTAATGTTTATTTCCTTATTAAATTTTGTATTTTATTTGGAAAATTTCATGCGTGCAAGAAAAAGTGGATGAAAGCTAAGCCAAATTTTGTACACTTTATGAATGAGGTCAGACTATATGGCTCTACTCTAAACGGACTTAAAAACAGAAAAGCACATAAAACTCTTGACATTTTTATTTTCTTCAAGATCTTGTTATTCACCCCTGGCAAAGACTGTATGTTTAAAATGCTTTTTTTTAATATTGAATGGTGACTGAATGTTATATGTTGCTTTTTTATGTTACGTTCTTTGTATTGTTGTGATAAATAAATAAAGTTGAGTTTAAAAAATATATGAATATATATATTTATTTATTATTAAGGGCCAGGGCCAAGATAGTGGCATGAGCAGACAACTTTTTACTTGCTGAGGAAAAATCTTATAATTACTAATAATAATTATAATAATAACTCTTTAATGTAGTTTTGATATTGTTTACTGCATGAAAGTGTATATTTTTGCCTCTACTTTGCATTATGGAATTTATTTCAGCTGTGTTTTGTCTGATACGTATGGCAGTTAAGTGTGTACAATGTGGAGCTTAATGGAGCAGAGGCTTGGTGCATCAACCTCACCCTATGAACAACCTTTACCCTCTGCACAACCACCATACGAGGAAGTAGTGGCTAGTATACAGCTAAAAGACCACAAAAATTAGCTTGTTCAACTTGTTATTCTTTTGTTTTTAATTTGATTAGATTGTGCTGACTGTCCAAGAATCTGCATTGTTATTTCATATGTCATATGAAAATATTTATATTCTTCATTTAAAATAGTGTGTAGCATGTAACAGCAAGCTGTACTTCTAAGAATCTTGAAACTTTGCTGCAGTCTGCTGCCTGTTACTCTGGTAATAGACTGTCTGGTACTGAACAGCTTATAAATGAGAAACTGAAATGAATTCTGTATGGTCTAACAATAGCTTTAGTAGTTTTTAAGCCGAAGTCATTGAAATGTGTATGGCTGTAATCAATAATATTGTATAACACAACCGTACAGCACATTTGATATTAAGAAAGCCATGTCCCTTTATCATGTTTTAGCTTTTATTATCATCCATGTTTGTAATTGCTGTGATATACCTTCTTTTTTTTTTAAATATATGGAACACCTGATATGTTAAAATATGTAATTAATCAATGCAAGAATAATATACACCACATGTCAATAACTCGAGTTATCCTTTAGGCCAAGTGTTCAGAGTTAATGGCTGTTATTGTACATGTTAACTGTTAACATGTTAAACTTACAGTTTAATAGATATGCCAAAATGTTCAAAGTGGTCTCTATTTTTCCCTTTTGTCAAACAATGAAATGCTTTCCTTGCCTGGAGATTTTCCTTCCCAATCAGATAATCACCGCCCCTCTTCAGTCTGTACTGTTGACTCAGCAAATCCAAAAGATGTATGTTATGTATCTATTCACAGGGTTATTGTTTTGAAGGATCTTACAGTGGCTTTTATTGGATCCAAACATAAGGAATTTTACTATGAAGATGGAATTTATGAATGAAAAGGCCAGAGATCATTCTGGGTTATCAAGGGACATTTACTCTGCATTCTGGGAGAAGTTCCTTGAACGGTGTGAAGGTAAAGAGGAGCGGGTTGCAAGACTCAGACCAGATTTGTCTGAGGGTGAATGGCAGGCAGTTGGAAGGATCTGGGCCAAAGTGATTTCTAGACTGTGGTGTACTGACAGCAAGGCTTTCAAAATCCTTCATTTTAGCCTCTATTCATGGAATTGACACAATTGATGTAGATTTTCTGATGTCATCTTTCCTCAACTACCTCTCTGCTAGTGAGTGCTCAGTTGTTGAAAAGGCTCTCCAGGGCACACTGGAGGAAAGCGATGATGACGACTTGCTTGACCTTTTTGTGAGACCTTTTCTGCCTCGCTCCAAAAAATAACTTGAAGGCTGCCATCCAAACAATGGCTCATAAAGCTATTCTGTAAGAGCCTAAATATATTGTAGACTGCTTCCCCAAAGCCATGGCATGTGCACAGCTGAACCTGTCAGAAATAGGAAGTGTGTTGTCTCTATATGAAAAAAGGCCACTTGCAAAAAGTGTCACAGCTACTCAAAACAACAAAGGTAATTCTCACTCAGCAAAAGCAGGCAACCTTTGTGATTGGTGATTTTTCTCAAAAGTTGGATTGGAATTGGAATTTAGTGTCAATCTGCAACTTTTTAAAGCTATGATTACATTTTCTAAATGTAAAATGTTAGTTTTTCATTTAATTGTGAAAGAAATTAATTTAAATTTTAATTTAATTTTAAAGAAAAAAATAGTCTAGGAAAATACAAAATTTAAAAAAAGAATTTTATCAACATTTCCTTTATATTATTCTTCAAAAACTTTGACAACTGATAGTATGGCTGTGTTCTCTGTTCCTTTTTCAGCATTTAATGTAAAGAAAAAAATATTTGCTTTTAAGTAGCAAAATGTACAACAACCATGCTTACAGTGAAGCTCTGATTTCTTCTCATAGCTGAACGTATAAGTTTACAGCTTGATAAGGGTCTCTTGGAAGATTCAGGTGAGATTCAACTATAACAGTGTTACCCAAATCATAAACATTCACATCACATGGTATGATGCAGACGGAAGACGCATTTGTTTTTATACTGTTCAACGTGTTCATTTTGCACTGGGGCAAGAAAGTCTCTGATCCCATAAAATCAGGCAGCGAGTAGATCACATTTGGCCGACCACTGGGAACGTTCACATTGTGGGAGGGCTTTATGGTGTCCTGTAAAATCATTTCACAAATCAAAGTAAATACGACCACAAATGCATATTTCACACAATACCTTTTGTACGTAAATATTTGTTAGCCTATCCATTTGTACAATACTTAATGAGATTAAACACAGTATTTTGATATGAGAATCTGTTATCATATCAAAGTCCCATACATCAGAACTGAAGCAGGCTTTTGTCTTGAAATCCTCCAGCAAAGAGCCCATTATCTCTGAGGTCTGCAAACATGGAAATCCAGAATTCCATACAGCCCCACCACTTTTCAAGTCTTTGACTGGCAGTGCTGGCTCCCTCCAGGTAGCTGTCCAAGGTTTCATCAGAGGGGCTGATGTGAAGCAAACATCGAAAGTCTCTAACATGGCTATCTTCTGCTCCAAGATTGCCCCTCCCTACTCTTGGACAGCCACCCCAATGCTGTACTGCTCCAATGTAATACCCTCCAATCAACTTTGGATCACTGCTGGTTGCATATGCATTAAGCCAGATCATTTTCCTCAAGAAACCGTCAATGCATCCTTTAGTGCAAATACCAAATGGCTTTAATTTGTCGTAGGAGTCCAAATGCCAGACAAAGTTAGGCCCCTTGGAGAAGTAATTCCGCCCTCTGGGAGAATCCCACTATACTTTTACAAGATCTCGCAAAGGTTTTGAGGGATCTCGCAGAAGAACATGTATTTTTACCCCCTCCCATATGTTAAAACACAAATCTTAAAATAAACGGATGAATAAAAACAACAAATTACATAAACATCTCACTTGAATCTTAACGAAAGGGCTATACCAAAACAGGCTCCAAATGTCTAAAATTTTAAGCCTTGGGAAAAATATTTGGGAAACCCTTTTAAAAATGCATTAATTAAGGCATAATTGAATAGAATTACCAATTGGGATATTTAGGGATAATTTTAGAACCCATAATAAAATATGATAATGTAATTCTATGTACAGTCATATATTATATTGCCATAACTTAAATGTAAGTTTTTAAACCATTTTTAAAATTGTTTTTCAAAAGCTGAAACACTGAAAAGGTGTTTAATGATCCTAGTAAAACGATCCACATATAAGTAATGAGAAATCCTTTTGAACTAGAGAATGGATAGCTATATTATTCATTTGAAGACTATTAAACATAATAATAATAGAATAATTCAGAAAGACAACGTTTTGTAAAGACACAGATTATAGGTTATTTGATGCCAGCAGGAGGCAGCAGTGGTCTCGTCCCACGCCTTCATACTCTCAGACAGATATGCAGTGAAAACTTATAATAACATGAGTCTGAAACTCTGAAACAAAATGTAAATACTGGGTTTGTTCACATTTGCATTTTTACGCGCCACATTGAAGTGTCGGCAACTTCCATAGTTTGTTTTCGTCGAAGATCCTCATGTAAACGCAGAGTGAAGCCGTGGGCGTGGTCTGGACATCTGTCAAGTACATATAGTACCCAGTAGAGACCGGTATTCATTGTTATAGCCTTCAAAGTAAAAGTTCAAATTATAGCCGGTGTCGGCGTATATGCAGGTTTCCATTCTCTCTACCAACATTGAACTCCACTCCCGAAGGCCAAATGTTGCCAGTTTGCATCCCGATCTGCCTACAGCATGTGTGTATTGTCATACTAACATGACAGATAGGGATCAGTTTGATGATGAAAGGCTACTTTACCATTTGTGCTGTGTCATCACACTGTACAAGTTCACTCTTAGAAAATATTAACTTTAAACGGCTCTTGAAATGCTTTAATTTTTAAAATCTCTACCGGAAATTCAATGTGCCTTTTGGTAACTTAACGCTGTTGACTGTTATTAAAATTGGTGGTTCATTCACTTCAAGCAGATCCTTAATCTCGGAGAAATGGATGAGAAAGACGAGGATCTTGGTGAGCATAAAACTCTTCAAAATGTTCAAAATACTTTCTACACAGCAGCGGTTATGTAACAACTGTTGAGTTTGTGTTCACACCCGGTCCAAAGCCCATTCACCAAGCCTTCCCGTTCACTCAGTTAAGGGGCTTCGGACTGGAATTTAACGGGGTGGGGGTGTTTGTGATCAGCCAGGAAATTGACCAGTTAACCAGTTACTGACAGTGTCAGTGAGTTTGATGGTTTCTTTCAGACCCTTTTTCTGAAACTAGATGTAATCGGTGTGAAACTCTGTCATATCTCAGGGGATTCGAGGTGAAAAACGAATGAGTATCCCATACAGTGTGTCATTAGTGTTATTCCGCTTCCTATGTTATCACAGTAAGTAACTGAATATTTCTTTAGGCAGTCACACAAGCGCTGGATTTTTAGGCCCAGATGGTATTTGAAATATAATTTTTTTACTCAAATGCATAAAGCTAATGGACAACATTAATATGTCTTAAAATTGATTATTATTTTGCAATAAACATAAGTAGTCGTAATATAACCAACCAAATTACAATTCAAAAATACAAAAAATACTGTGTTTAAAATACAGATACAACAAGAATACATTAAATTGAAATTAAATAAGGGTCAAATGTACACAAAATGTATAATTTAAAACAATTACTACTGCAGATCCATATTTCATATATATTTGTATCTCCCAACATATGATAAGGTGCTGTTATTTCTGAAATGAATGTAACAAATGTCGGCTGATAATATCAGCCTCAGGTGGGTTCAGTTATAGTGTCTGTGTTTGCTGTTACTTCATAGTTCTTTTAATGTTCTCACATTTATTTTCTTATTGTGATTTATGTGGTGTGATTCTGATTCTCATTACTAAATAATTACTTTAGAATTGTCCGGTATTATTTTTGCCATGGTGTTGTGGGACCATTTGCCATCTTTAGTAGCTCAATGGAACATTATAATATCATGCTGTATGATATGATACAGTGTTTTTGTAATTTGTGATATGTGTGCACTGTTTTTTAAGGCCAATCATTGTATTGGCTGCAGCTTGCGTGATCTTTGGATTAAAGATGTAACTGACAGAATAGAGGTGTACCAGACACCTCTATTCTGTCAGTTACATCTTTGGTGTCTGCAGGGAGTGAATATATGTTGATGAAATGTTGTGTGTTTGATAGAGCTTGTGTCATTAGATGGTATAAAACATTTGATCATCCTTTTCCATTATTCAGCTTTGATATGATGGAGGGCAGGGGATCAACCCCAGGCTTCCAATGTGGCAGACAGACAAGAACACTGCCCCGATCCACCAAATAGTTTACAGGGTGTGACTTTATATTCTGTCAAGCATTAGGATAGGTGCGCTCTACAGCAATGACATTGAAGGCTGGTAGAGGCCTTTGTCCAATGTGGCTACACACAGATCGGAAGAGC
>OMOW01027117.1:0-11497 GCA_900312555.1 Lamprogrammus exutus | reverse complement strand
AGGAGTTTGTGGAAACCTCCACAAACTCCTCATCTTCACTCCGCCTCTTCACTCGAGAGGATTGACTTGCCGTTTATGATCTGTTTCAAATATAGATCTCCGACCGCCGTTATTGGCACATGGCTCAACCACAGACCCCCTCTCCCCTCCGTGTCCTCTGCCGTGTCCAACCCTGAAGTGGTTTTACAGACAGATTTCCACCTCCCCCATCCTTCATCACTCTCTCTCTCCCTAAAAATAGAGTAAACGATAGACTATTCCTGTTTGAAAATGTCATTATCCTCCCACTATACTGTATTATCTCAATTCTACAGTCATTCAATTATACAGTCATTCACTGCTGCATGGTGATGACCAATCATCTCCAAGATGTTGCCTTTTCAGGGACTCTTTGTTCTTCACTTGATGACGACACATTTTAAGATGATTCAAAATGTTTTATGAACCTAAGAGTTTGTAGAATGTCCTTAGCTTACAGTGTGATCATGTGTATTGTTTGTTAGGAGCCCCATTCGCTCCAGTGAAGATTGTAACTGTAATAAATGTATCTGCAGTAATGATAGAGCGATTATTGTCCCACCCCTTCAAAGAGAGGCCAAGCTGTGGCATGCAGCCAATATGATTCTTACTCAGTGAGTCTTACAGAATTGCGACCCCCCCTTCTCCCCCCACCACCATCTCTCTGGAACAGTGGCAAAGAAAAGGTCATTGTGTCAATCAATACGCCGCTCACTGTTTGCTCGGTTCTGCTTCAGTGCGTCGCACTAATCAGCCTGCTGCCCCCCCCCCTGCAGGAGCTGATCATCAGACAGGAATGGAACGAAGGCTCGGCCATGATAGCTGCGATTCTTCTGTGATATATGAGCAACAATTGTTTGTAATGATTTCTTTGCAATCATCATCATCACCACCATCACCATCAACAATATTCACAGTTGATGAAGCAAGATTTCTCTTTCCTTTGGTCTCTCTCTCTCTCTCTCTCTCTCTCTCTCTCGCTCTCTCCTCATCAAGGTTTTATTGTCTCTTTGGTTAACAGTGCCACTTGTCTTAAGTGGGTTCACACTAATTGCATTTGGTGGTGGTCTCCTCTTAAACGCCGTTGATGGATGAAGTGTTTAAATGTATTACTTCAGTAAATGCAGTATCACCACAGTGTGGAAGCGTTCCATTACAGAGCAACATTTCTACAATGACTGCAGCATCAAAAGTACAGTATTCTTTGTGCAGAACAGGCGCTGCCAGAGTGTTAAATGATGATTTTCCCTCAAATACGTGCAAAGATTTTCAACCATTAGTGAAGAAAAACTTGATTTCCCAAACTTTGAAGTCTGAAATTGGCATGAAAACTCTTTTATTTCAAAATTTCAGCATTTTCCTGCTCTTAGGTCAGTTGAAGGATTATACGCTCCCTAAGTTAGAGCAAGATCCTCTACCTTTTCCCCTTTCTAAACCTTTTTAAAAAGAATAAATAAACAAAATGAAGCAGAATAGTAAGTAACTACAGTCATCCTTAAAAAGTAAAAAAAAAAATGCTCCCGTGAGACACAAAGGAGAACTTCAAAGCAGCACAAAATGGAAATACTCAATTAAAGTAAAAACCTTAAATACAATATTTAGATACTTTCCAGCACTCACACACTTGCACTCACGGTTTCACTCTAACATTACCGTAACCACAGAGCCAGCAAAACCTACTCTCCAGGCACACACTACTACGCCAACACACTGCAAGTGATGTGAGAGCAGTGGGATGTGTGTTTATCAGATCTTTGCTGTGGACCAGCCTCATTTTTACAGCCTGCACTTGGCTACGTCTGGTTTTTTGGCGCTCTATTTATAGGCATTCTCACTACAGTTGGCATTAGATTGGTTTCCGCAGCGCTCGTGAGGCATTGGGTTTCTGATTATGGCCCTGAAGTACAAAGTGTCTGCAAAAAAGTTCTGTTCGCTGAAGGACAACGAGATCAGTCCGTCAGTCTGAGCACAGGATACATCAAATATTGACTACATCATAACAGAACTGATGTATTTCGTGTCTGTATTGCTGTACACATACGTAAGTGAATACTGTGATTTTTGGCCACCAGAGAGACGAAAGACTTCCAATACAAGCTGTCTCTCACATACACACAGACACAGCTGCCTGCTTCAAGGTGTCGAATCTTATTTGCCAGCTGAATTCCAACATTTTCCCGTCACTTTTCCATCATTTTACCATGGTGTAATAAGTGAAACAGCAACTATAGCATTGTAAAGTAAAATTGTTACACAAGCTTAAGCGTGGACGTCCTAACTTGAAGAAACCACAACTTCATCAAGTTAAGTTGTAGCTTAACCTGATTAAGATAATGATCATTATTAAAAAAATCTCCATGACTTTTGCTAAAGTTTTGGGGATATTTCATCATTTTCCAAAACATTTCTAGGCCTGGAGCACACATCTTCAAACTTCATTACCATGGAAACCTGCCACATACACATTGTGGAGACTTTACTACCTTTTATTTCTGATTTTTGTGCAATACTGAAAACAGAATTGCACAAATCGATGCAAAGCTGCTGTATGTACATATGTAAAAAGACCCCAAGAACCTAAACAAACATGGACCAAGACAGAGAGTGTGTTTGGCTTAAAGAATAGACTAAATAACTCATAAATAAATACAAACTAAATTTACAATCCTCTGCTTATTATGAAAGTGTATTTACTGCCCAAATTATAGATTTATACTGATCAATGTTTACAAAGAAGATGCATGAGCTTCAACAGAACTGTGTGGTCGCTTCTCTGCACAGTTCTGGGTAAAGTCCTTCCTAATGTATTTCCAAACTTTATGTCCCAAAGTGAGTTTTTATTAACCCGCTGCACCTCTGTCACTCCCCTCTTAGTTCTGGGTCTTGAGATGCTCGACTAACTTCACTTACCTCACCAGCTGACTTTGTCTCTCAGTCATTTTGTGCTTGAAGAGGGAAACAGCTGCCTATGGTTCCATACTGAATTAAATTAGAAACAGCTATACATTGTGTTTGTTTGCCAGAAAACCTCCAAAAATGCAGCTTTAATATCACAAATATCAGTTACAGCGAGTTCAAATAACTCAGATTTCAGCATAGCAGCGTGTTTCTCTGCAGCTCTCCTGCATATCTGTTTTTTTAAGCGAGACGCGAGCCAAACTGTTTGTTGTTAAAGGCATTTATCGGAGTGCTGTATCCTCTGCGAATCTCAGTCATGTGTCAAAAGTCCGACAAACCAACAACCTTTGGCCGGCAAAACCGCTGTCACCGACTCCTTAAATATTATTGTTATACTTTCATTTGTCTGAATCAGTAAATCCCTTGACGTTCAACAGTGGAATCAAATGATTCGTCTGGGGTTTGTTCTAATGAAGGCCGTTATTTGAGCTGAGCTGCTCAGAATTTGCAGGACGGCGATGGTAGATTGGTGGGGGTTTGGGATGAAGACGAGGGGTTGAGGAGAGGATACCGGCATATTAGAGTCAATTCATTGGGTTTTCCTTCTTTTCTTCATTCCTTTCCAACAACGCGACAATGCTTGGAGGGAAAACCTCTCGTCAGTGTGAGAAGCCAGGGGCCACTGCCATGTCCTTGAGGCTTCCTTTGTTCTAGCTGTCACATGAAGTATGTAGGGACCGTGACAGAAACCTCCTGGAGAGCGTAAGAGCCTCCTACACCGCAAAAACAGGAGTTCAAGAGAGAAAGCCCTCAAAGTTTTGTTTTTTTATAAAGATGATTCTGTCTTAGGTTTCTCGTCCAAGGAAAATAAACTCATCAAGTTATTGCTTTCAAGAGAACTGCTCGTGATTTGTCTCAGTTTGGTATTCAGGCTGAAAAGTGGATTGGATGGTCGCTGCAGTTTTCAATATGTCCGATAATGAAGGGTTAAGGCACAAATTAACTGCACGTGTTGTGTGTGTGTGATTAATAACACTCCGACTTTCAGAATAACCTCGAATAAACACTAACAAATCAACACGAACAAATCAACACTAACGCTGCGCAACAGCACGCCAGTTGTGACAACAGGCACACCTTCAAATAACCATCGTCTCAAAAACACAAACCCTGAGCTCACAGTGTGTCGCTCTATCGTCCGTCGGTGCTATGTGCCACCACACCCCTGATTTCTCGGACGTCTTCTTACCGCTTTAGTGCTGCGCCGGAATCGATTCCAAAACTCGAGTTTCAAACGCACGTAACTTGAATTTGGCTTTTGTTTAAATGGCTGAGCAGAGTTAAACCA
The DNA here is from genome assembly GCA_900312555.1 of Lamprogrammus exutus. Classification (NCBI taxonomy): domain Eukaryota; kingdom Metazoa; phylum Chordata; class Actinopteri; order Ophidiiformes; family Ophidiidae; genus Lamprogrammus; species Lamprogrammus exutus. Next base: position 7,233 of record OMOW01027117.1, on the reverse strand, counting down.
AAGAGTTTTGTTGTGTGTAGAATTTGAGGCTAGTTTTAAGGAATCCTACCAAGCAATTTTCACTCAACCACATTTTTGCTTGATACGATCTAATCTCAGTTGATCAAGAAATATTTGTCCTTTTATCACTGGGCCATTTTTTGATTGATAGCAGAGGTATTTGCTGTAGGACAAGCAGGAAAACTCCCAGGAAACAGATCAAATCCCAAAGGGCCGTTTTGCTTTTATCTCCGTCTCTTCTGCCAGCTGTTCAGGCTTATTGGTGTCTGCTGGAACACTGCTAACATCTGTCTCATGCCTTACAGTGATTGATGTCAGCCATGCGAGTGATATCAGCGAGACACACGTACAGGAATATGAACACATGCATATTTATGAGAACACATACAGTATGCAAACATATACCAGACTTGCGCACCCTTATTTCGATGGCTTTCTTACCGAAACATGCTTGCTACTTCCTCGTCTGAAACGTGCACACAGTCACCGTTTCATTCAGTCTCTTACAATGCCTCAGCTTGATGTATATGCAGAGTTCAGTTTGTCTAGATGAAGCCAAGCCAAACAGATGACAGCTGGTGTTTCGCTGAGAGGAAACCACTGGTCAAATACCAATCTGTGTCAGTCTTCCAACTCTAAGTATGGTCAGACAACAGCTTCAAGAATACTCTCTGAAACCACAGACACACACACGCAGACACACAAACACACATGCTAAGGCAGACACACCCGCCGCACATGTAATATCTTACAACACCTCTTTTCTCTCTCTCTCTACAAGGGAAACGTTAAGCTGTGTGTTTCTTTGGGTCTAACCTGCACCTGGAGACGTACAAACGCTGCCAAGATGTTTCCTGGATTTCGGCTGGAACATGCTAACTGCCACACTAGGGGGTGAAACTAGATCCTTGAGGCAGGGCCATTCGATCCCTTTATTCCTGCCTTCTCAGAGATAAAATGGAAATGACTCCTTTAGAGAAAGCCAAGGGACCTGAATCACTCACCAAAATAAAACAATTCCTGATAAATGTGTAGGATCTGACCTTTTTCCAAACCTCTTTAAATTACTCTTGGGGTTTCCAGCTGTTACTTTGAAATATGTTGTGTGTCGTGAAGCTGGCTACTTGTCAGGTGCAGACTTTACATGTGCTGCCACTTTAACGAGTGAACTTTGGTGACCCAAGTGATCTGGCAGGGGATTCTACCAGCTCACGAGCACCAGATGCAGCTTCACGTCATGCCTCGCTCGTGGTGCTGACGCTGACGCTTAGCAGTGATGCAGTACGGGAGGTTAACCTTCGTTTGACCTGATTGACGCTCACTTTATCAGCCTGTCTGACTTATATTTACTGTTTAGTTGCTGTGTAGTGAAATAAGACACAGAGAGGGATAATAAAATGCAAAATGATGGAGTAGTTAAATACAGGAGCAGTGAGTGCCTGTAAGACCATCAAGACAAAAGTGCAAGTAAGTACATGCAAGTAGTGTACATGCACAGTATTAATAGGAATACTGAGGTTCACTAATTATTCATGAAGCATTGCAGAGTTGGAGTATGAGGAAGAGTTTGCCAGATGAGGAAGTGGATGTGGAGGCGACTCACTCCAACTATAGCGTTTACATGGCTGAGTAAACCATTTTGCATAATCACATAATCTCAGTCTGTTTCATTTCAATCTGGTTGTAGTGTTTGCATTTATTGCCTTAATTAGAGTATAACCAAGGTTTTGACCTGGATGTACACGTATGGACTGAGCCACCCCCTTATTGCAGCACCGCCGAGCAAAAACAGGCAAGTTGGGTACTGTTTCTTTAAGGCCACCCCTCCTGAAAAGCAAAGTTCTGATTGGCCGGCTGCATCGGGCCTTAGCTGACCCACAAGCCCTGTTTACACCTCGCGTTAAGATCTCTCTTTGCTATCCAGATACGTTATCCAGGTAATCAGGTCTCATGTTAATGCAAGGTCTAAATGCTGGCAGGACGCATTGTGATCGAATCTCTGTCCTAAATTGTGGACATACTGTACCTAAGATTTGCTCAACAGTTGTAAACATCACCCCCGCCTCCTCTTCTTGGCTCCCGTTCACAGGATTATTTGAGTGGGAATTGAGACATGCGATGAACGGGGATCTGTCACTAGAAACACGAACAGCGACAACCCAAACGTAAAAGTTATTCGTTATTTAATGAATGGATGAAGATCGTCCATCGAGCATGGAGGAAGGTTGGGCTTGACTAGCGTGAGGCCACGCCTACGTAGATCTGATCGGACAGCAGATCCAGACAACCAGAATGTGAAACCCGGATGCTGACCAAACAGAAGTAAAGTGAAGTAAAGTGAATGAAATCAAAGCTTCTCTCCCACTTTTAATCGTTAAATCTCTTCATCGTGCCAAAACGCTGAAGAACAGGAAGGTCAACTTAGCCGGCGTAGAAAAGAAAAGAATTTTACACCACTGGATTTTCCATTCCCAAAGCTGCACAATGGCAACTGTTTCCTAAAATCAGCATGCTTCATCTTTCCAAAAAGAAAGAGAGACATTTTTGGAGCCGTGAACCTTCTGGTCTCCGAGCCAGATGGACAGCGGGACCACGGCACCATTGTTCTCAGAGATTTATGGACAATATGTCATCGACAGCCCGGCCTGAAGATTTCCTTCCCCATGGCGACGATGCCTGGTTGCCCTCTCTCACAAACTTTAGATCGGTTTATTTTAAACTACGGCGCAATGCAATTTTTGTGTGTGTTAAAAGTGTTGTAAGCAAATACTTTGTGTGTGTCAGAAAACAGCAGTTCAAAGGGGACACATTCAGATTTACATGTTGTTATTTTCATTTTGGTGGCGCTATTTTGAAACCTTTTCAATGTTTTAACGCAATGATCGATTCCTCCTCTCCCCTGTGCTGCAGCACTGCTGGGCACAGTGAGTAAAAACAGGCAATCTATGATGTTGTCTCCTTTACATGTAAACACCACCCTCAACTTGCATTTTCGGCTATGCTAAGTTTAGTGCATGTTGTCTTAGCTGAAGTAAGCTCAGTATTTGCCCATATTGTTTCTGTGCATTGGTCCATACTGTATGTGCGTGTTTGTAGAAGAGGTTTTACAAGTAAACGTGACCTTTAAAATACTACAGGGGCCAAGTTTAGCAGGCGTGCAGTGATCTAAACAGCAGTCAGAGCTGCTGCCTCCTGTGTTTTAATTAGATGCCAACTACCCAGCATGTTGCTCCACAGCAGCTCCATGTATACATCTCAAACACAGATTTGGTAAAGTATGACCCATGCAGAGCTTTTCTTCTTTTAAAGGGTACACATTCTTTAAAGTACACTCGTCAGGAAAAGTTCCTGCTACTACAGACGGGAGTTTACAAATCCTCTCTTGGCAAAGGCTTAGCTCATGAATGTTCCCTGTGTTACTTTAGTCTGTAGCCAATACAGAAGAAGACTGAAGAATCATCTCAGAAGTGAAGCAAACCTATGAATGCTGACAGTTTGTAGGGGCAGGGTTATGTAGCCTGAAACTATATAACTATAAGGCAACATTCATACAAAACTGAGAAAGAGAGACTTTGGAAAACAATTTGTCACAGCGATTGTCCTCCCCAGGACGTCGTAACATCCCAGGATTCTCGTGAAAAGAGGGGCCGGGGCATTTCAGGAAGGACGAGTGAGTGTGCAGATGACGTCGTCGTCCTGCGACTTGCTCATGACAATGCGTTGGAGACAAGAGGGATTTCAAGAGGAAACTACACGTTATCTAAAGAAATGTCTGGAAATTAGACTGATTCAGAGATCAGGGAGCTTCTGTCTTTGAGGGTCAGAGGACGAAACAATTTGGTGAATCAAAGGAATGATCAGAGACTCAGTTGTTTACATCCAAATCACAGCGAGGCTAAGCAGCATGTTTTGTTCTCTGCGTGTTGGCAGTTGGCAAAGCAGCTGTTGGGTGCCTTTCTCGCCGCCCACCGGTTTGGAGGGAGGATCACATCCCCCCGTCTGATCGGGAATTTCAGGTTTAAGCGAGAGCACAGCTGTCACGAGTGTTGACCTGCACTTGGCTGCGAGTGTGAAAGGGGTAGAAGAGGAACCGAGTAGTCCTGCTTTGTTCTGAAATACATGTGTGGAAGGAGCTTCATGCATGGGAAGTAGGCACTCATGCCTGCACACACACACACACACTCTCACGTGTAAGTATATGTGCAGCGGCCAGGGTGCTTTGAGGTCAGCAGTGTTGGTATAGGATGTCCTGTTTATGTCAGTCCAAGGATGAGGATGGTGTAAAAAGAGTGACGGCACAGCTGGAGCTCGTAAGTGCGTCGCTTTGATCCTGACAAAAGCAAACTCTCCGTCTCTGTCCTGTTTGTGTTGTTGGAATCGCCCGGCAACACAAAAATGACCATTCACGATTCTCTCTCTCTCAGGTTTTATGCATTAAACATTACACTCAAATGGAAAGTTCCATCGAATCTTGGATAGACAAACCAACGGGACGTGGATTAGGAGAGAGACAGCGTTTTCCTAAAAGTTCTGCGTAGGCGTCAAATGGGAAATAAATGAGAGGAAACCAAAGGAGTGATCGCAGCCCTCACACGCTCGGTCTCACTGACACCTGGCTGGAAACCCAGCAGAGGTTTGGTGGAGATAAGAAGTCCTTGATCCAGCGAGAATAAAACCGTGACCGTCTGGGTTCACGAGCCAGATTCTCTGCCTGCACTAATAATCCCCCTGCGTCCAATATGTTGGAACTTGGCGAGAGGAAAACTGGAACCTTATGCATTCTCTGATCGCGTTTAATTCAGCGAATAAATTCCTGTGAAAAGATGTACCGGGAAACCACTGAGCTAGCAAACGAGCCGGCCCTGGTGAGACGGGGGATTTGATTGCAGAGGACGAACCTTTCCAGCCAGCTTGGGTCCTGGACAAAATAAGGGAGATGATAGAATTAAGTGAAAGAGACAGAGATGGTGCAGACTCCAACAACATCTGTGGTGTTAAGAACCTCTTCACTGCTCAGATGATACGTTTTGGCCGCAACCAGACCACAACATTTGGAAAGGCTGGCCTGAAAGGTGACACATGCAAATTATCTCTGATTGAATTCATGTAATTCTAATTGTGAACAAATGCTAACCTTTCTCCTATGAATTATGTTCACGTGCAACTCATTTGCGGCAGTGATTTACATTCATTAGCAGCGGTTTTCCAATAGCAGTCAGTATTGTGAAACGCAGCAGTATGGGAAAGAGGGCGGCGTGGATGATTTAGCGCACAAAGCCTCGACTCCAACCCCAGAAAGCATTGTTTACATCTTCAATCAGTGAGTTAATGTTGACTTTATTAAATTCAGCAATGACAACAGCAATGACAAACCTTGCTTGCATCACACTTTTAATTGCTCCATCGACACATTCAAGGTTCCACTTTCAATTGTGGCGTTAACCCTTTTTTAAATCCTTCACAGTCACTCTGCCAACAACAAAATGGGGCCTTGAACAAAACCTCTTTGTGTTAAGGGGAGTTTCAGTCTTGAGGCGTTAAAAGTTTTCCTGGTTTGTTTGGGAGCAGGAAGGGTGATTGACGTGATGCCTGACAGGTGTGAGAGCACAGCTGAGAAACAAAACACTTGATAAGCGGTGGTGGGAAAGCACAGGAGTTCACTTTGGGACTTCAGCCAGTCACCACTTGACTTGATTGATTACCTGGGGTGCACCAGTGATAGCCTAAACGCTCCTACACACAGTCTGATATGGTGTTCAGTGCATGTGTACTGTGCCAGATGAGTGTATGTGTCAGACTGCACAGTGTCAAGGTTCATGCGTGTCGGATGCCTGGTGAATCGTAGCAGGGAAACGTACGAAAGCAGGCAGCAACAAAACTGAATATTTGCACTTTACATACACGAGAAACAGAGGTGTCATGATAATTACAATATTCACTGGCTTTGTTTACATGTGCAGCAAAGGTCAAATATTAGTCTGACTAAGACATTTAGACCAAGATCCTGTATGATCACATGTATGCTTGCAGTAGCCTGACTTAGACCTTAATCAGGCAAAGCTTAGTCCAGCTAAAGGAGGCGTCCAGGCCAGGACAATATTAGCCAGATTATTCAGGCTGTAAATGTTCAGATAAACACATAAATCTCTTCATTACTCGCAGGTTTTCACAACAATACCACATCTTTAGTGACGATGTCTGGCACAAACATGAATTTCTGCCGTTGCCTGAATACCATATGTAATATAACGCAACTTTAATGTAACGTTTAGCTAGCTAGTGAGGTAGCTAGCAGTTAGCCAAAGCTAAACTGATCGGACACGAGAGAACTAAAGAGAAAGACGCTGCACTTTTGGAGAGGAGGAGGAAACCTTCCTCACGATGAAGATCTGAGAGGAAGCGGATATCATAAATAAATACGGCTGCAAAGACGGAAACGCAAAGAATACAAACTGAGGGATTCTAGCATTTCAGGGGCTAACAATGCTACAATTTTATCACAGTCAAACTGGGATGAGGAGGATGAAAACACACTATTGATCAGATAGGTAGTAGTCTGCTATCCTATTGATCTTCTACGTTGTGGGCTAATCAGACCAATAGGTGCCCAGTTTCCTGCTCTCTAAGTTCAGTTAGCCACAGAACAGTTTGCTCCCGTCATTTCTCTCTCAGTAGTATTGTTTGTTTGCAGCGTTCAGCCATCAATAACGATTCCTGATCTTAAAAAGCAACATTTGCACTCAAACGGGGGTGGATTTGTGGTAACGGCCTGGTGGTTAAAGCCGGTTTCATTCCCCTCGCTGCCCGCCGCTAAAGAGCGCCGTCATCTTTGAGCAACAGTGACAGCTTCGTAGAAGAGGCGAAGACGAAAAAAAGAGGGAAGAATGCGAGACGAAAAGGAGTTTGTAGAGGGTAAGTGGGGACAGAGGGGTTCAGTAACGCAAGGGAGAGAAGGTGGGTGGGGGTGCAGAGGCCAGACAGCTGAGCGGAACGTGAATCTGAAGTTGATACTGTCAGGAAAATGGAAACCACCTGCGAATCAAAATCAATGAGGCAACAGAATCTTCGCCGTAGCCTGGGACTGATCACGACCTCCTCGGAGGTGTGTGTGTGTGTGTTTTCGCCGCAGAATCAGCTCCAAATTAGACTTACTCACACCAGCGCAGATACACAGCAGAAACACGAAACTGTATCTAAATGAAACTGACGTGCGTTAACATTCACACGCAGGCG
>OMOW01027026.1:7299-18009 GCA_900312555.1 Lamprogrammus exutus | reverse complement strand
TTGCAAAGAGTGTAAGTTTGTGTCAGTTTGCTGTCCTTTACACTCAGGCACATAGGCAGTGTACAAAAAGGCCTGAACTTGATTATTTTAGTCAGGCACGTACCTGGCCACCTATGACAACAGCCCAGCAGTATGCAGATACATGCAATCAATCGAAAACCCTATAATACACATGATATCCTACTACTATAATTGGAGATCACCTGTGTGTTTGTTTGTTTGTTTGTCCATCAATACAATGAGCACCGTTCCTCCAATCGCCTCCAAACTTGGCAGAAACATTGTTCAGGGGTTCGGCTTTTCATTTCATTTACATATCTATTTGATGTTTTATTTGCATTAACAAATTACAGTTGTGGGAGATGGGAGAATCATGAATGATGTCACCATGAATGATGTCACAGCTGTTAATGACATCATTGACACAAGCACTTTGCTCTCGTGAAAATAATCCTACAATCCTTCAAGAGTGATTTCTATTAATGTATATCTGATAATATATGATGATAAGCTACAACCTTATTGGCACTAATGTGATCTGTGGTACTGCACCTCTGAGATTTTACATTTATTGAGATTGTGGAGCCACCAAAACAATTCATGTATTTTTAAGTCAGAATGTAAACACAAAGTAGTCGCGCTATTTAGGGCGAAACAGCACCAGCTCATTCTAGCACATTTTGTTCTCTGGGAGAGGATGGATCCCAGAGAGGCATAATATATTCAGAGGAAACAGTGAGATTCTACTGCATGTTTCATACCCGACTCTCTTGTTGAGAGGCAGTTTCTTTTGAGTTCGTTGGCTTTCTAACTCCCTCCCAGAAATCAGAATCCTCTGCCTCGTCTGACCCGTCCTCAGATATGTCGCCAGAATCTGTTTCAAAAGGAGAGCAAGCAGCCATGTCACACGTGGCACGATGAGAGAAGAGCTTCATGGAATGTAATGAAGTGTATGGAGAAATAACTACAAAAGTTTAAAGGAGGTCAGTTGCCTGTGCACCTTTTCTGTCTGACCCTGCGGGGTCCGCGTCCTCGCTGGGTGCAGGCGATGCTTCCTCTGCTGTTACGTCCACTGCACCCTCTCCCCCCTCATTGCCAGACAACATCTCATCAAGACTCCTAAGCTCCTCTGAGATCTGCTCCACTTTACGCTTTGTGTCCGCTGGGAAATGGAGACAGAAGAGGAAAGGGAAGAGGAGTAATTGCAAAAGGAGGTCAGACGGCAGGTTACGGATCCAAAATCATGTCCATCTGCTTCTCCAATACAATAAAACTTCCGCTCCATTATCCGGCTACAACAGCACATAAAAACTAATGAAGACTCTCGAAAGGCTGTTTTATTGTGATGGTCATTTTTGCTGACTTACAGACTTGAGCTTTGACATAGTCCATGTACTGCTGGGCACTGAGAGCTGGCTGGCACACAATTCCCTGGGGTTTGGCAGTGGAGGGGGGCCGCAGGAATGGATGCTGGCATGTGCGACCGGTGTGCACTGTGAGCACGTAGCGGCATGACTGAGGCTCATCCACGCGAGCGATGTAGTCACTGGAGCCTTCCTCACACACAAACTGGAAATATTAAGAGAGTTAAAGTATTGCTCGACAGGCAAGTGTCCTTTGACGTCAGAGCTCGGTTTTGATAAGCAAAATGGAAATCGAACCAAGAAGAGCAAACAAAGCTAGTTTGAGATGTTAACAGATTCTGAATTCAAATGTCTCACCCGGACTTCGGTCTCTCTCGGATTTCCATTTAGGTCACACTTAGAGCCATTTACATAGGTCTGGCTGTGGTAACGCTTCAGTCTGTGCTGTTTGGACGCCTGTGAATCAGACAAAAGGGGTCAGGATTGAGTTGTAATATCTTGTATAATTAAGCTATACTGCATCAGCCAAACGTCAAAAATGGCACTTGACGTTGTGCTCCAAATGATTTACACACAATGGTCAGTACTAGTGCTACCATAACTAAGCCAGGTGGTCATGTATGCAAAACCCACACTGTGTTTAAAACAACAAAGCATCTTGAACAAACTAGAACAAACACAGATTGCACACTATGTACCTGTACCTGTGCTAAAAGAGTCTGGTACGCACCGAAATATATTCATGTTTACTGCACATTTTCCTCCACCTGTTAATGTGCAGAAAAACTACAACGCCAAGATTTGCGGCATGGAGTTTAAAAGCAAACACCTCCACAGAATGGAAACGCCGTACAAATTCACCTTTGCTGTTTCATTGCTCCAATCGAACTCAGACTCATAATAGCCGAGGAAGAGGACGTCCCCTTTGATTTCTGTGTCTGTGGAGAGAATGAAAACAAATCTGTCAACGCGACTGTTGTCAAAAGTGACTATGATAACAACAAAAACACAGACAAAAGCTCTTACCCTCAAGGTGGTACTGTCTGATATACTGGCCGTGACAGAACTCATATGACCACCAGTCTTTTGTCTGAGAAGGAGAGCAAACGTTTCAATAGAATTTACTGATGCATTTAATTTAGGCAACTAATTTAATTCTATTAGTGAAAATAAATAACTCTCTCTCTCTCTCTCTCATACACACAGTTTTTCCTGATACGGACGACAAGAACAACACGGGTGTTTAGCCAACAACTGTACGGGTCATGATTCATACACACACTCCTATACACACTTAAAGTTGGCTCACAAGTGAACACAATGTGTGAACGTTCAACTGTATCAGCGTCCCTGCTAAGACCCCAAAATGCATAACAGACACACAACGTTTACACTCATGATATGAATTCAGTTCCTTGCTTACATTTCACATCTGTGAGGAAAGTACTCTCCCCGTTTACTTATCGTCAGGATAAGGGTGAGAAAAACATTATCTTTGGGTGCCAGAAGCTGGACCACTAGGTGGGCTTTGTGTACTTTTCAATGCTGGGGAAGGATATACTGGGGGGACTGGGGGATCTCCGACGCTTCCACAACCAGTAATTTAGTGTACACGTGGTGTCAAGAACCAACCTTGACCAGACATGGAGCACTGTTCAATGGGTTGAGGAGCTCTGGGATGCTGGGCCCGGTGTATCCTTGTGATTCGGGCTCAGAGGCGGGGTCCTGGTGAAAGCGGACCGCCTGGGCCGGGAGGCGGCACTCATACAGCTGTTTGTACTTACTGGACACCATCATAACCTCCTCAGTCTTGGTCTGTAAAACAAAAAAAAATGTGTCGTGAAAGCTGCAGCACGGTTGGTGTGACAGTCTCGCCAGTTAGCACAGGTTGTGGTTGGTTAGTTACGGTGCTCACACTTACACCATTACAATGAACTCGGTCACCGCAGTGTTGCAAGTGATGAGGAGACGCTACTGTCACAACTGTCAACACTGGTCGCAGGTGGCTCACTTACCTATCACTCGTTTCACTCTCTTTCTTTATCTAACACGCAGTTTGTGTGTGTATAACAAATTGGTTTCGAGTCTAACTAGCTAACAGACCGGCTAAATGTAACCTAAGCCGAATTCTTGTTCATATAATGTGTAAAATGTAACATAACCGTAGCATACTTGCTAGCAAGCTAACCTTAGCTTTACCAAACACCCTCACTCACCTGTCCCAAGATAACGGGATCTGAAAGAATTTGTATCCCATATTTCATTTCATTCAGCTCCTCCAAATTCAAGAAGGCCGGGACGCAGGGTGGACATACTAACAAGAAAACACACAATCTCTTTAGCCATCGCATCGAGGAAGCAGCCATGATTAACTCTCACGTCGTCTGACAGGGACAGAAAAATACAACACTTAACACGGTAGCAGCTGATTGGCCACTGTGAGCAGTGCCGGTTGATTATTGGCTAAATTTTCTGTCAATCAGACTCGCTTTGTTTTCCTCATCTGGCGCGTGCTCGTTTATAATACCGACATAGAATGAAAGCGCGGCGCCCCTGCTTTTGCCTGCTTGTTATTGGACACCGCCCGGCTGGGCTGCCAAGATAAACTTTGAAACAAACCCCTAAGTTTTGACAGTACTCGTTACATTATTGGACTGATGGTTGAGGCGTGTCAACCGCCAATTTGCCCAAATTATGATCATGCGGTTTATTTGTTTATTTGCCATCATCACATTATGGCTTTCTTAAAGTTGGAACGTCTACAAATTTCATTTATATCCAGGAACTTTATGAATTTCATGCCAAATGATGGACACAGAGAGGTGAGCTATTGTAATTACAATTGGGTTAGAATTGAGTAATAAAGCTGAATAATGTAAAATGACTGTGTGATGATATTATAGAAATGTCAACAGCATCTTCATAAACCTAAAACACGCACGGACACACACACACGACAATCCACCGAGTGACGTGTATATGCGCAGACACATACATACACACGCCCACACCCATATTTTCACACAGATCCATAATTACCGAGCTGTGTTTATGCATATGAATTTGTAATTCGAGCTTTAACACGTGATTCGGTTTATATTAAGATGAATAAATCTTCATGACGCCACGGTGTATTTCCAGGAAAGTGACTGCAGCTGCTGTGTTGTGTTGATATGTGCTGTATGTGATGCTGCTGCACACTGACTGGCCGCTGTGTGCGTGTGTGTGTTGACTTGACGGAGGTGCGGTGCTGCAGGGAGCGTCCATCCATCGGAATTAGCCCGCAGTGATGTGATCAGCTGCCTCCCTTTGCTCCAGCGCTCATTTTATTGCATTTAATTTCATTGGGAAGAGCAGACTGAAAAGGAGGACGACCTCCGCGGAGGAGGAGGTAGATGAAACCGCTTGTGTGCGTCTTTTATCTGAGGTGGTCTGCCCGTTCACAGCTGATTTGTCTGAATTAAAAGGCCCTGGACTTGGATTCACTGCGTTATTTTTGACGGTGTTTCCAGCCCGGGTGAAGCCTTGACGATTTCTCCACAGGATTTGACACGATAAGGATAAAAAAACAAAAAACAGGCGTTAACCTTTTCTAAACCCGATTAAGATTGGCTGGCGTACCTTTTTCTGCAGTCTTATTCGTGACAAGGTAAGCTAATATAGGCCTGTCTCACAGGGGTTTGGCCATGTTATGTATGAAAGCAATCGTTTATATTCGCCGGTGCAGATTGTTGCACAGATAATTGTGTTATTTCTAATAGTGTTCGTATCTTCAAAGGATGCTGGGAGGTAAGGAAGGGAGGTGGCGCACAATGAGATGCAAAGCGCATTCCATTATTTTAATAAGAATTTGAATAGATTAGGTGCCGGCAGTGAACGCAACACACCCAGCATATCTTCTCCTCACTCCCTCCTTAGTGTAATTCAAAGCAGCAGCTTGGTTATTACAGCACACAGTTGACTAAAGGCTTTATTCCCTGACCTACAGTAGATCTTACCCACATGTATTGAACGTGACTAATTAATTTGCAGGATTATTAGACAGGACAATGCATAGTGTCAGGGCACAAATCACACTGTAAAAGAAAATGGTCTTATAATTTCCATAATGGTTGGGATTTGTGTAAATTAAATGTGTACACCTTTGAATTTCCCTCATATTTTACATATTATGTTGTGCAAATTTGGTTTGTGTTGTGCCATGTTGAATAAATGAATAATGTGGGCTTGACAAGACATGATTACATTTTATATAGGAGCAGAATATAAACAGTCTAATGTATTCTTATTCATAAAAGTCACAAACAGCAAACATTTAAAGATGAACATACCGAATTAAACACATGACATCCTTTATACAGTATGTTGTAGCTATAACAACTATTTGTAATGATTATTTGTATATATTTATTTGAATTGCTACTGATACTTCTTAGCGGTGTCCTTAGATGTCCTTATTCAAAGTGCAGTGGTGGCTGGGAAATCTCTTCTAGCATTGTACCCTCTGGCATTAATGTATAATTAGATTAATCTTATTTTATCTTATCTTGACTTATCTTATTTAGACTAACATGCCATGTGCTGCCTCGGGGGCCAACGCTCAGTTCCCCCTGAATCTATGAACCCTGTGACAGAAGCACCTGCTGACTCTCAGTGAATACACCACTGAGTTTGGTAAATGTGTTATCTAGCTAATGCACACATAGCTTACACCAGTAATAGAATAGTTGAGCACTTAGAGAAGCCATTTCCTTTGGCTAATGTGTGGCTGCTCAGCGCTGATCTTACCATCTGCCCCATATTGATTTTGTCCAACTGAACACAATAATGCTAAGCTGGTCATGCCCAAACCCTACATGATTTCCCCTGTGGACTGTTAGTGCAGCTGGTGAAGCGTAATACTGTATGCATGCATGAGGATGGTGATGTCATTGTTTTGTGCAGTTATGGCAGTGGAAATTGTGTACTACTTTCTTAGTGTTCTTTAAGTCAGTCCCTTCTTTCTCCCCCAGTCTGTCTGCATCATGAGGCTGTGATGATATTATGATCTTTTTATGTCTTTATCTGATTTTATTTAATTTTTTTTTCCAGATGGGGAAGGCGTTCACTCCTTTGCGTGCACTATCTACATGATTTCAGGAGATGCAGGTGCCTACAGAGGATGCCCTTTCACTGACAGGATAGAGGCAGTTGGGTAAATCTTTCAGTTAAAAACTTTTCTAACTTTGCATGCAGGGCTGGAAATCAAACAACCAGCAGTATGAAAGAGATTTCCATTCCACAGATCACATACAAATGCAATGTTTCAAGTGTCATTGTCGGGAAACCATCAAACACCTGCACACAGACACGATGCTTGCTTGTCTTACCGCCGTGTCTGCCTGCTTCCTGTTTTTTTGCCATAAGTTTTGCATCGCCAAATCATTCATTTCTTACAGACCTGAAAAGGCTTGAAACTGCAAGCAGTATGTGGGTTTGAACGTGTTTAGCTGGAAAATGGTGAATTGAATTGGAAACTAGAAGGCACTCAGAGTGCACATACCGTACCTCCTCCAAGGCCGAGTGGTCCTCCAATGAAGACTCCATCTCTCAGTGGTGAAACTTAACAGGTTAATGGATTTAACAGGTTAATGATCACCACTCCCTCCCCCCACTGATAAACCAACAAAGGTTTGATTCTACCATGTGCGGCTCGGCTCCAAAGTTATCGGCAAAAATTAACTGTTGTTGTTACAGCGCCACCATCAGGTACATTGATGCTTCATTTTTTGCATAAGCAGCGAGTGCACATGTCCACCAAGTTTGGTTGCAGTAGACTCATTCATGAGATACAGCACTTTTTTGAAAATATAAAATTTAACTAAATTTAAACTTAATTAATTCATTTAGTGTAGAAGATGATGATGATGATGATGACGACTCTTCTTACATATTAGCCTGGATCAAATGTGCAGGGGGAGAACCAAAAGCGCAATGTGATGGCTTATTTCATTGGTAGGAACAAAGAATACAGTTGATGGACCTCAATTTGAAGAAAGACTGAAAGAAACAAAGAAACAAACAAAGAAAGAAAGAAAGAAGAGGAGAAACATGTCTGCAGTTCACCTTTCAACAATCGAAGTGGTGTGTGGAGTATCAGAGAGCTGTGCTGTAGCTTCAGCAGGACAAACAGCTTTGCTCAACCAACAGAAAGTATCATTGACACAATGCTCCCGCCGCCTCCCTCGCACACAACAATTCTCATCACACGCTCGCACAAGACGCACCCACAGTTCTTCCAAAAAGACCTCATGCAGGAAGCAGTTTGTGATGCCTAAAGCCAGAAGGTAAGAGCATTTGTCGCGTGGAAACGTCTACTTTCAACGTAGCAGAAGAGAAGTGAGGAGAAGAGGAGAGGAAAAGAAGGAAGGAGAGGAGTGTGGAGAGGAAAGGGGAGAGGAAAAACACTTCCAGATGGTAAATGTCTGTATTAACTATTAAAATGCTGAACTTAAACTTTACAGTGAACGTCAAGCTGTCCGTCCCGGAAACTTCGCTCAGCTAACCCATCAAGCTACTTGTGTGTTTTGTCCCTGCTTGATTTAAGATTTAAGATTAGAAATAATGATAAGTGTTTGTGGGCGCTTTACCTGCCATGTTATATAGAGATAGAGGAACCTACAGTAGATACCATAACCAGTCCACTAAGTCGCTTAATACACGCATTTGGATTGGTTTTCATTGTCCCGTTGTAAGCACAGAACAGCTGCTGCTCCAGCATGACGGTGATGATTCCGTCTCTGCTTTGTGCCAGGTTTTAGAATGCGCTCCCTGAGGAAGACGCTGTTGCTAGCCATCTTGGTTTCAGCAGTGCTGGTACTGGCCCTCCTCCACTCATGGCCCACCCGCGCCTACACCGCCGTGGATGTGTGGCAGCGACCGGGGTCTCCGCTAGAGAGGCACCTGGAAGAGAGGCTCCCAGAACCGGACCACCGATTAGGCAACATCCCCTATCGCGTGAAGGACAACGTGGCAAGGTGAGGGTCAACAAATGGCAACAGACCTTAGCCGACCCTCCAGTGTGACGTGCTGGTTTCCTCAACACGTTTGTCTCTGTGATGCTCTCCCCAGTTTGTTGGCACGTAACGGATGTGTATGCGAGGGCGAGAGCGGGAGAGTAAATCTGCCCTTCGCTCAGCTCTTGTTCCCGCGGGTGTCGGCTCACCCACTGCACACTGCCTTCGAGGCGTCTGAGCTGGAGGAAATGAAGAGAAGACGGGCGAAGGAGTACCAGAGTTTCCAAAAGAGGTAAGCGGCCCTGAAGTGGAGAAGTTCAATGATTTTACTCAGCCATGAATACTCTCTATTCGCAGGAGAATGCTGATCAAATGTCGTCTCATCAACAGGTCGAAGGAAGCATAAATGCTCCACCAGCGATAAAATGCACTGTGAATATCAGTGTGATGCAGCATGATATGTCGTCAATCAATTCAGTGTTATTTCTCTCTCTCTCTCTCTCTCTCTCTCTCTCTCTCTGACCTGTGGGAAGTCGTTCGTGCCCTCGTGTTTATCTCGCTTTCCGTTATTTGGCGCTACTCAGGATGTCATTATAAACCCTTCATGTTTATTACTGATTACTTCCCCTACAAAGCACAACACGATAAGGCCTTTTCTTTGTCTGCTACGGAATCTCAAAGGACAAAAACGACTTATTTCCACTGGATTTTAACCGTGTTTGTCATCTTATCTTAATTGTTTTCCCTCCCAACCTGGCTGTGTTGTGTTTTAACTTCTGCCCAGAGTTAAATCCAGTATCTTCATCTTGATTTGCGATGTGTAGCGTCGTTTTGAATGTAGAATGGAAGTCAGAAATTAAATCTGTCTGATCATAAAGATTCCCGTCTTCCCCCCTCAGGTCCCAGACTCCTGCAGACGTTCTCATCATTGCAGAGGCGAACAATCCCTTGCAGTATCCGACACAGGGGGTGGAGGTACGGCCGCTGAAAACAATCCTCATCCCAGGTATGACTTCACGCAGGAAAAGCCAGGTGTAAAGAAAAGTCACCATCAAATTTCCAGATCGCATGGTCGCCGTGGCAACCTGTAAATTGTTGTCGTGTTTTCAGGTTTGGCCTTACTAGACCTTCACAGAGATCATTACTCGGTAAGTATTTCAAAACGTCTGTCTTAGTGCACATTTCAGATACCCGCTGTCTTTCTGTCCCACCTTGCTGCACTTTCTTCCCGCCGCAGTTAAACATCACTGCCACGCTGGGGACGCTGAATGTGGCGGCGGAGGTGGAGGGGGTTAAAGTCAAAGGCGACGGCGAGATGCACATGACGCTGAGCAGCAGCCTCCTGCCCAGCCTGAATCGACAGCTGCAGTTTGTCACCTACACCAACACGCTGTTCCACCCGAGCACAGCGGACACAGGTGAGAGCTCCCAGAACAGCGTTGGAATTTTGATTCTGGCGATGATATTTTGTTCTTGTCTACCTCTTACCTTTCGTGCAATGTCACTTTTTTTTATTGTTTTCTCGATATAACAAGATGATGATCTTGTCCTTACGCCTATATGGGCATATAAAGTGAAGTAAAAGTGTCTTTTAAAGTGCTGCTCAACTTGGCTTTTATCATTTGTTGCACTTTGGATTTTGCTAACTCGATTACAAAATGTCTTGTCCCTTCACTGTGCCATTGGGAAAGATTGTGATTCATTTCTACCGTTTGCTATGGGGTCAATTATAAGTATATGTATACCAAATAGTGTGACAAATCAGATTTACAACTTTTCTGTACCTGCAGAAACATGAAGTCCTGAGTGTTATGTCTAAAATCTCAATAATGCTTGGGATAACTCTGCCTCTGTACTTCTCTGTGCTCTTCTCTTAATAATAATAATCGTCTGCTATAAACCACCATTTAGGAGGAGGAACTACTTGCAAAAATGCAGAGATGTTTCTTTATCAGTTGCTGTAGAACTGGTATGACAAGAATGCCAGTCAGGATACAGTTTTGTACAAGTTGTACATTTGGTGAGCAAGGACACAGAAAAATGTACATGTACATTCAGTGTGTATATGCAAAACAGAACTTTTAATTTCTGGTGCAAAACTTGAGAGTGTTTGTGGAGAACTTAGCTCCAAACCGTCACAGCCACAGGTTTGATCCAGTGTGCAAATGAAAGTAATTGAAAGTATTACTTGTTGTGTCTTTCAGTGCAGTTAGAGACAGAGGGGCGTCAAGCCATCTTCATTATCAAGATCCGTCATGGGGTGACACCCAAACTGTACAACACCGGATCTAAAGGAGGTACAGCACAACACTAACATGCGCACGGTGTAGATCGGAAGAGAGGCGTGTAGG
>OMOW01027009.1:9321-19893 GCA_900312555.1 Lamprogrammus exutus | reverse complement strand
TGTTTTACTCGATCTGGGGTGTGTGTGTGTGTGTGTGTGTGTGAGAAGGTGAACTGTGGGGTTTGTGAAGCTGCTTCTCTTTCATTTCCAGCCAGATCGAGTAAAACAGAGGGGGCGGATGGCTGTGGAGAATGAAGGGAATGGGAGGATGTTGTGTGCACTCAGGCCTACCGCTCAGTGTTCACTATTACATAACTTGCAGCTACAGAGCATGGAGCCAGGCTCTGTATGTGTGTGAGAGTGTGTGTGACAGACAGAGAGAGAGACAGAGAGACAGACAGAGAGAGAGAGAGAGACCTTCTCTAGCCACTGGGAGACACATCAGCTTCAGGATCACGCAGAGTCCCCAGACTACATTCAATACTGACCACAATTTATTGATCTCTCCTTTAGAAAAGTGAAATACTGCACAGACACACACAGTCACACTCCATGATGCTGTGTCACCTTTCATTTGATCGTGCAGGGGAGTGTAATCAGGTCAGCCAGGCAGGGTGTGAACAGGGCTTGCCTTCATGCCCCCCCTATCTTCACCATCGCCCTCCCCTGGCATCATTTCCTGCCATGATTAAATGGAGCATCAAACCAGGGAATCCACCTTTATTGTTCACTCTGACGTGACCTCCTTTCCCACTTTGAGACACGTTTAGAAGAAGACGTGTCTGATTTCAGCCTCAGTGTTTAATTTAATGTGTCATAGGCAGTGAGAATGAAGAAGGGCTACCTGGCTGATGCTGTATTGATAATATTGACGAGCCTAAACTGAACATGTGGTAATGATATAATGGACGAAATATTTGTCTAAAAAGTTATATTTAACATGAGCCACCATTTTCTGCAAGAATTGTGACAGTTCCAATACCAAGACAGTATGCTTTAAACTGTAAAATGTATTATCAAAAGATAAGAATTTTGAACATTAAAGTTCCCTGAAATAGTAAGTATACACATTAAAGAAATACAACAAAAATATTGAATATTAGCAGTTAATATTGTGCTGATATTGTTAAGTTTCCCTATAAACAAGTAAACAAAAATTTGAAACTTGAATTAACTTTTGCATATCTCCCAACTTAGTCAGCAATACTGAACAATATATCCATGATGAACTGGTATTGGCTGATAATGTTGGCTCCAGATATGATCACGTGTGCTGTTTGTGTACATCACTCAGGATTACAGTGAGTAACGGAGTGTATTTGTAGTTAAATAACTAACGTGCAGCCCGTCTCCACATGTAAGCGTTCACATGATCAGGAAAAAAAACAGAGATGGTTTGTTTAAAACCATCAGCAATCATAACAGCTACAGTCCACTTCATCCATCTCTCCGTTACAAGTTTATTACACCATAACAATAGAATATTTTGCCAAACAGAACCGAGGCGGCGTTCACTCTCCAGGCAGAGCACACTTTCTGTCTGCTCACTGTAACAAGGAAAAGCTCGCGTCATGAATCACCTCGCTGGCTCCGTGCCTCCGAAGCACAAACGAAAAACATCTGTTGGAAGGGCCGCCATGTGCGCCGGGCTTCGGTAGCCGCTCTGGAATTTTTTGCAGAGATCACATGACAAGGAAGACTGTTATACTGGCACCAAAGAGCAGCGACATGCGCTTCACTGTTTAAACAAAGGCAAGACGCCCCTGAAACGTTTTGGCGAGGCTGCAGAACATCTACGTACGTGGTAGCTCCGGCTCGGATTCATCCAGGAGATACAGGCCTGGGTTTCTATTCAGCTGAATGTTTTCAAACCATTCATCCCACCTCTCATTTCCTCAGTATGTTGACAAGGTAAATTATGCAAAGGTACAGCGTGAATATTTAACGGCGTAACCTGAGGGTGAGCGCTGACCCACAGGAGAGTTGTCATTCTCTGCATGCTTCCACGGAGCCGTCTGGAGGTGTTGCAGCATCGCATTGTCTTAATTCATCACCTCGTATCAATTATTGATCGGCGTACAAAGACACACGTCTCTTCATGACTCACCACCCTCCTCTCCTCTCCTCTCCTCTCCTGCCTCTGCTTTCCTAAACACTTAAGAATTCCTCCCCCTGTGACAGCGGCAGAGCACTCCGAGATGTTTATTGTTCATATTTGACTCAGCGCAGACATGTGGTCAACAATGAGGGGCGACGCAGATGGTAAAAATAACTCTGTTAACTCGCCCGCTTGCGACACACAGGAGATGATGGCTTTGTGTGTTGGTGGTAAAAAGGAAACCGGCGTGTTTTTGTTTTATTTTGGTGACATCTTTGGTGATTAGCAGTTCCTGTTTTTTTGTGTGTGTTAAGTGCGGTGACTTCTTGTTGCATGGATTTTCTGTTGGTGAAGTTTGAGGTTTTGTTGTTTGTGCCCAAAATGAGATCAGCATCAGAATTCTTTAATGTCCACCACGATTCGATTCTTCAACTTCACTGATTTCACAAACAGGACCATGGAAACTTAATTACACACTTTAAGTGGAGTACAAAGAACAAAGGTGTGTGTTTTAAGGAGGAATATACTTTCAGGAGGATAATGTATCACAGTATGTTGTAATGTGTTGTTTGTTCTATCCAAAACTTTGTCACTGTGAAGTGCAATGATAATGAAGGCAGCATCCTGTAGTGTGCATACAGGTTTGATCTTGTTACGTAATAAATAGCCCACAATGATCTGTAGATGATCAAAATTGTCACTGATTATGTTCATATTGATTATTCAGCTCATGACTCGTGGCTGCGTATGCAAACTATCCAATTTACCAAAAGTCCTGAGCTGCTCTGCTTTGGTGCTTTTACTGACTTAAAACAAACAAAAATAAGGATAAGATTAAATGATCATTACATCTTTGATTTGTTCCAAACTAAGTAATATTTCCTGTATAGTTTGCCCTCCAAAACACTAATCAGCACAGGTTGTTCAGATCAGCAAATGTAGATGGAATCCGTGTCATGTTTTGAGGTAAGGAATAGGAAAAGTGATGTTTTCTGATTTGTAAATGTTGCATGTTATCACTCTGCCAGTCTTTGATGGAATGTTTCTTATCACAGGCACACTTGTTATCTTGTTAGTGCCGCGGGGGTTTGTATTGTCTCTGCCTTTGCGCCACAGATCCTACTTTTGCTTTCCTAAACCACAGAGAACCATAGCAGCGATACAAGGGAAACCCTCACTGCATTGGCATTCCTTTGAGCGTGCCTCTCACACCACATCACATGGGCTGCACAAGAGAAAATGTTGACTTTTCACAGTCATTCTATTCAACCACGGCTGCACCCGACCTGATCCACAGAAGCCTTTTGCTTTTCGACTTTTTTTTAACATCGTCGTGTCACTCAGAGTTGTCATCCAACAAGCCTAATTCTACGAGGATAAACAATTAGATTAGTTTAAGTCCTTGATTCTCTTTAATTTATTCTGTTGTTTGTGTCAACACCTCTGCCACACTGATTATGTTTTCAGCCCTGTTTGTTTGTTTGTTGCTTAGTTATCTACAAAATCAGATTTCGCTGTCACATGGTGAAACATGTTTAGTTTTTAGTGCAGAGCGGGGAGTGTTTGAAGGATTTCCATATATTAGAGGGAGGGCATTCTAAACATATTTGCCATTTGCTCATGAACTAAATGAAATAAATGATCATTTATTCCATCATGTCATGGTTGTCTACAGATCTGGATCCAGATGGACGGAAAAAATATCAAACAAACAAACAACTCAGTGTTTTCTAGTTTTATACGAACTGGAACCAGACTCTTATTTCTGCTCTCCAGGGTTGAACACAATTAATATTTTTATACTGAAATGCTGATTTGAAGCGTCTCAGATTTTAGGAAGTAAACGTTAACAGATGAACAACAAGAAAGCACTTCATTTCTCTCTAACTTGCCGTAACACCCAACACATGCTACATTTGACTGTTCTTATCTGACCCCTTGCTTTGAAGCCTGACTGCACCGCCTTTAGTCTCTGCTACCATCTAGTGGTAACCTAATTTTAACACAGTACAAGCAGTCTGAATGGTTATCTATGGCCTAAAAGTAATGTTAAAAAATGTAATAACTTCAAAACGATGATCTGGATCCACCTCAAAATCTACTAGAATGTTCCTTGGCCTGCAACCCATCTCTTTACAAAATTACTTTAAAGATCTGTTGGGAACGTTTTAAGTAATAGTAGCCACAAATGGCGGAAAGACGGTACAGCATCTCGCAAAGCGACGCCCCAAAACTTCATCTGTATTGATTTGTAACAAAAATCACAATCAGATATTTTCCTTATATTTTTTGGCTGTGGTGTTGTTGCGTCTTCTTGACTTTAAAAGAAGAATGCAGAGTAAAACACACACTATTCGTTAAGTAGAAAAGCCTCAGGTTGTTTGTCAGGAAAGCTCATAGGACCTCCGGGCAAAGTCATGTGAGCCTTCAAAGCCGTCATGTTTTGGGAGTCATTTGTCTCCACAGTTAACACATAATTTTGCCTTTGTCCTCGAATTATATTTATTTGGTCCTTTGAAGAACAAGTTGGCCATCCTCTAGTCAGAAACTAGTCGGCTGTATTTCTTACCGTGTCATTTCTTGATTGCTTAAAGAATTGCCCCCTCAGTAACGAGGCAAAAGCAATGAATCATTCAAAAGAACGGGGCAGATTTCATCATACTTGGCTTTACATAACAAACCCAGTGCTGGTTATTTAAAGCTCCATTCTGTAACATTTACAACCCATGAGGACAGCCGTGTCACATTCAATTATTAATGAAGTTATGGCTTTTTATTCATCATTTGTCCCTTGTGTCACTAATGCCTGTGAATCATACAGTGTGAGTGAATGGGAGCATTTTCCTCCCTTGGCACTGTTTCTCACATGGCATCTTGTTCTACTTAAGGCGCATTGCAAAACAGCACTTAAAGTTTGTAAGATTCTCACTTTTATTTATGGTGACATGCAAGTGGTCAGTGCCGTGGCGGATCTCCGCTGAACGCCACTTATAAACGAGCTGCGTTTACATACTCGCTGTGCTTTGTCATCTGTACAGCGATCAAGGCAAAAATGTGAGTAAGACGTATACATGGGCGGAATTAATCGGATTTTGCCTTTCTCGTTGGTAATTGCATCATCACGCAATCATATAATCCAGGTCTGTTACTCGGAGCGAGCTAACGCCGATTACAATTGCATCGTGGTGTTTACAAGACGTGACAATATTATTGCAAAGTTTTAATGTGCACGTAATGTCCAGTTTCCTTGGATTTCTCTTTTCTTCATCTGCTCAGTAATGGCTTTTGTTTGCTTCTACTCAATTCATCCGTTTATTCCAAAGGACAGTGGCTTTTCCGATCTCGCATTCTTCGAGTAGAAAAGTAGAGGTTGACGTTTACGTGCCTGAACAAATCGATAATCAATACAGTTGCATCATCCAGGTCTGTTTACTTTGAGTTAGCTTACATGGATTTATTCCGAGTTCAAAAACATTATGGCGTTGAGTTTTTGTAGATGGCGCTCTTTTCTGCAGCGTAATAGCAGGTGTTGCTGCTCGTGCGGGTTAAATCTCAATCTTTTACAAATTCTCTTTTAATGCACACAAAAGCAGGTTGTTATCCTTTTAAAATGCTGCATCACAAACCTTCTTGACAGCTGACTCATACCTCCAAGAGGGATCATTCTTATTGTAACAACTTTCAAAGTTGCAATTGCGTCTCACTGGTCGAGATGCGTCCACGGCGAATAAGATGACTGTCGAAGGAGGGAGACTCTCCATCTGTCCCAGAGAGGAAGGCTCCAGACAGATGTAAATGCTGGCCAACTCTTCCTCGCCTAAATCGTGGAAAGAGCGTGGGGATCAGAGTGCCGGAGCAGAGCCCGGTCGGGGGCTAATCCGCTCCCGGCTAATAGCCCCTTGATGATATACGTGGTGCAGCTGTGGCAGGAAGGTAGGCCGACAGCTGAGGCCCACAGACCGATTATCAGATTTCAGCTACAGACGGCAAAACCAGCCAACAAACAAGCAGCACAACACAGCCGCACCTCCTGCTGTGGGAGACAAAACACAAATTAGAGCGTGGCGTGGAGCCTTGTTAATATTTAGAAACCGTTTTAAACCAGGAAAATTCCCCCCTTGGATACTCTGAAATAAAGTGTATCATTATTCTGTGAGGCTCAGGAGTTATTTTGTGATGAGGCGTTGTAATTTGCACACTTTCCTTTATACCTCTCTGTTGTAGGTATGGCACAGGTATGCCTGCTGCAGCACAGCCTCCACCGTAACCTAAAAGAACTACAAAGATGGATATTCCTCGACATTTAATAACTCCCAACTCCAACAAGACTTCCTCAGTTGCTATCGTTCCTTTGCTTCTCCTAAAATATATACATGGAAGTGCACCAACGTCTTTTTTTGCTTCTGCTTTGCTGCCGAGTTTCGCGTTCCAGTTATCCACTGTTTGCGTTATTTACCAAGTCTACATATTACACGTTGTATGCTGGATATAGAGATCTCGTTTGAATCAAAAACTGCATTAAAATGTCCCATGATTGAAATGGTAGAAAATGTTTCTATAAGTTAACAGCTAACAAGAAAATGTTGTGTGGGCTGTGTTGCCGCTGTGCGACATCGAAGTATAGCAGCTGACCTTTGTTCATGCATGCTTGCTTCCGGCTCGTCAATTAAGATACCTAATGTTTACAACGCTGGGTTTGACTTTTAATACTCTGTATTAGCTGATAACAAACGGATGGACACCGTTAATGGAGGCTAACTTGGGTAAACAGCGTCCATTTTCATGTTGACAGAGTCTCTGTTTGCCCTGTCTACACTTTTTTGTGTCTTTTTCATTCGTAATTATTAATTAGAGAGTGCGGTGAGTTTTTCTTGACATCTGGCTTACCTAGAGTGCAATGGGCTACAGGAAACAAAGGATCAGTCATGTCCATCAATCGATTTAAAAGCCTTGATTGACGTCCAAGACGCTTAGAATGGTACTACTCTCTGATTTCCAGTTTGGATTAAATATTGTATGAAAAGGCCATTAGTCACACCCAAAATGTGACGTAATCACTGGCAAGGACCTGAGTCAAAAATATATTTGTCTTTGTCAGTATCTTCCAGC
Organism: Lamprogrammus exutus; assembly: GCA_900312555.1. NCBI lineage: Eukaryota > Metazoa > Chordata > Actinopteri > Ophidiiformes > Ophidiidae > Lamprogrammus > Lamprogrammus exutus. Next base: position 12,806 of record OMOW01027009.1, on the reverse strand, counting down.
ACTACAGACACAACAAACCATCTTCATCCTCCTCTTCTTCTTTTTCTGTGTCTGTGCTCTGAGTGTTGTTGTCCTGCAGAACGTGGAGTCTTGCTGTCTCGCTCTTGGCCTGAGGGCTAAACACTGCATCTCTATCTACAAGCTTTTAATGGCCCTGGACTTTGTGTTTCTCTCTCTCTCTCTCTCTGTCTGTGTGTGTGTGTGTGCGTGTACCGCAGCTAAGCAATTGATGCAGCTTTTCATCGCGAGTGCTGTATGAATGCAAGCTTTCTCACAACAGCTGAAGTCAATCAGGTGCACGGTGAAGGCTCGATGGTTCTTGGAGTTGTTTTCCTCTCTTTCTATTGCAATTTAATCTCAGTGAAGTTTTGTCTCACTTCCCTCTCAACATCTTGTCACTACTCTCAAGAGAGCTTTCTCAAATGGGGAAATGGGGAAATCTGGGTGGAGGATGTGCATCAATGGCAAACTTAAGTTGCTGTCTTGGTAACCATGCGAGCCTATTTCTCTTCCTTTGTCCATTTGCACAAGTGTGTGACTTTCCAAATGGCCAGTGTGAATGGATACACCTGTGGTTTTGGGATAGCTGCTCTCTCGCCCTGCAGAGTCCCATAAAGAGTGAAACTTGAGACTCGCTTGCAGAAAAAGTTAAAGGAATGCCGTGAAGCGGGATCTGCGCCCGTGACTTTGGCCAAGGACTCGTGACCGTGCGGTGTGCAGGAACTTTAGTCGGAGCAGAAGCACAACGTTACGTCTGACTGTGCGTTTATCAAGGGAGCGAGCTCATCGGCTTCATTCTTTGAGGTTTACAGCACGTGTGGGTGGCCGTAGGAAGTAGAACTGGCTGGCTTATCAGCTGATCAGTGATGAGCAAAAGATTAGCGATGAAAGACGACTCGGCGTAGTTTATTTTGGGTTTTCTCTCATCAACCTACACAGCGCTGGTGTAGGAAAGAGCAACGTTGATCTAGTTGGTTTAGTATTTGTTTACTATGTGGATACATTGATATAGTAGTATTGATTTTCTAATTTTGAAATAACGCTGTCTGAAACACATAGTACATATGAATACAATACTAATAATAAGGCTTTTCTTATCAGAGTTATTTATTAACAATGTGACAATATTGAGTTCAAGGATATGACCAGGAATGCTTTGTCTAATACTCAACTGTGCAATACTCTGGTATACATTTCAACTAATATTCTTATTTACACTATTCTTGCATTCTAACACATTTACACTGCATAACACTTCTCAGCGTTATTATTTATACTGTTATATATTGTAGTATATACTTTTTTTTTTTTTTTACATACTTCCCATTTTCTATTTTCTTATAATTTCTCTATGCTTATATATATTTCTATTCTAGAATGGGAGCAACTATAACGTGACCCAATTCCCCCCCCCGGGGATGAATAAAGTATTTCTGATTCTGATTCTGATTCTGATTTGTGAGTGCATTTCATTCGTCATGGTGAATACAACCTGCATGTTAATTCACTGTAGTTTATTATCTTGAGCTCTGTTATTGATAGGTTATGGACTTGTTTCACGTTTTTGAGGTTTTGTGGGCAAACATTCGCTTCTCTTTTTGACCTGGAACTCGACAAAGGGCCCCTCAGTGACGCAGGTGAGGAGGACATGTTAACGCATATCAAGTTTGGGTATATCCAACTGGATCTCTTTTAATAACAACACCTCAACTGTGTCATGTGAATAGCAACGTCTTGACTGACAGATCAAGGTACGCTTGTTTGATGTTAGGTGTGCACAGTCCAATGCTGCAGTGTGTGGGTGTGATTGTGAAAACATGCACGTTGCTCAAAACCAGAGGTGGGCAGAGAGAGCTGCGAGATGAAGCATCGCAGAGGGAGTCGCCAAACGATGTGTGAATCTAACACTGCTGCACGCCCGGCTAGACTCTTTGCCAGCCGCACGCAAACATGTCAGTTCCCACGCCGAGTCTCTCAAGATCCGCGGCAAAGACCTGGTGTCCTCGCAGCTCAGGAAGTTGGCTTCATCCATTGTGTGGTTTCGCTAAGCTTAGCAGTGCATTTCTCACTCTGCAGATGTATTTCCTGGCCACAAACATCAGCTGCATCAATCAGGGGAGGAGAGAGAGAGCAGGACACTTAAAAGAGGCATTAAGTAATCTCTGACTTGTACTCACCTCTCTAAGTGGTCAAGGAATTGCAGCAACATCAGTCATAGTAATATTTCCTCAATAGAAGAGTACATTAGCTAATTACACCAGAGATCTAATATACTGTACCGTATACTGCTTGTGATGGAGTACTATAAAGAGACCATACCAGCAGGATTGCATATTTTAGCCCATTACCTGCAAATTGTGTATACCCAACATCACTGCTGACCATTTCCCGCTTGTTTTTTTGTCAAAGTGACATCATCCTGTGGTAATGTTGATGCAGGGAAAGTTTTGACTTCCTGGCTGCTGCATGTGTCCATGTGACATTTGATAACTGGCAGCAAAAGGGAATTGCATCAATGAACGATGTCATTGGAAAATCAAACCAGGATGACAAACAGGGATGTGCAAACTAGTATATGATGATATTGTTCTTAATTTCCACGAATAACAGTATCTATTGTTATTTGGCTTTTCAATTGTAAGTACACAAATGTGAGGTTTATCTTGAAGCGATTCCTTGTTGTCAAACTGTAGTGCTGGGGTCTTTAATTAAAATATAGCCTATTCACATTTGCTGATCAGAAGTTAAGTTTAAATACATCTACATTAATGAAGATGTATTATAAAATTGTTATTCGTGTACCTCGTTATAACAAGAAACCCTGCTCGCCGTAAACACAACCTCTGACCTCTGAACCTCATTACAATGGTCGCTGTATGACAGCCAACTCTCAAGTCTTGGGTGTTGGAAGTTTCCCTACAAGCACTTTAACGCAGCGTCAGAGCTGGCAACTGCAGGAGAATGAAACCTAAAGCTGTCTAAACGTGCACTTTGATGGATCGGTTTCATTTCTCAAATTGGTCGATAGGTTTTCACGCAGTGTCATGTCTACTACGGACCTCGCGAGTGAATGTCAAATATCGCAAATTTTGCTCCAGCTTTCAAAAAACAGTGAACTATTGCAGACATCATTTCCCCACAAATCATTACGCTTTGTAAAATCCCTGGCGTATCACTTTACCTTCAAAGCATTAAAAGCATATAATCTCCTTTCAGATACACTATATTGGTCATGTCGTCGTCCCCACACACCTCTAAACAAACCCAACAGCAGCGGCAGTCGCTCGTTCTTTTCAGCGCAGCGTGTGAGAAGTAGGCCATCTGAACCTCAGCTGCTTTTGGAAACGCTGCATCCTCCCATTTTTCCCATTCCATTTGGAGTGCTGAAGGCTTCTCCGGCTGCAGGCCCAGAGAAAGGGATGTGCATTTGTTTCCTGCCAATGAAAACTGCTCCCCAAGATCGGAAGAGCACACGTCTGAACTCC